>PVIC010014309.1:0-36748 GCA_004025085.1 Thryonomys swinderianus | reverse complement strand
GTGAAAGAGAGAAATGTGCTTTAGAATATTTGAAAGGTGACATATATGTTCTTTTTATCTAAATGGAGTATGACTTGAAATTTTTAGTGAGCAGGAATCACAATTACATGGTTGGTTAAGAGACAGTACAGACTTACCTGTCCTTGTCATCTACACGGGTGTGCCAGCTCGCCCAGGGCAGCCGGGAGGGGCCTTCCTGCTGATGAAGGAGTCGAGATCCGCAGTCAGGACGATAAGCAACTGTGCCGTCACATCCGTACAGGGCCACGCATGACTGTGGGCAGTGCATATCCCTAAGGGTCTCCTCATTTATTTTGCATATATTCTCACCCTACTGGACAAAACCGTTGGTTTATTAACCCTCACTCTTCAGTAGCAACTGTAAAGAGGAGATATAATGTTTAAAATTTTTTTCTTTTTTTTTTTTTTTTTTGCTTTTTGGAGACAGGGTCTCACTTTGTAGTTCAGGCCAGCCCTGAGCTCACTATGGTGCCCAGGCAAGCCGCCGTGAACTCAGCAATCCTCTTATCTCTGCCTCCCGAGTGCTGGGATGACAGGCGTGAGCCACCACGTCCGGCACTGTGGTATGCGGTGTTGGTTGTTGGTGGGCATGTCTCCACGCCCAGCATTATATGTGGTAACCGGGGACTGAACTCAGGTCCTTGCGCTTGCGAGGCAGGCGCCGGAACCACTGAGCTAACCCTCTGGCCTTAATGTTTAAAATTTTATACTCTGTTTGAACTGAGTTGGTCCAACTCTACTAACTAGATACTGACTTAATGATGTTCACTTGGGGATGAGGGTTTAAAAGGAGGCCTGTCTAATTTGTTGTGAGCTATATTTATGTCTAAAACTTTTGGAGTCTTCTTGTTTTTCGAATTTGCTTTCCCCTCTAAAAATCTCCATCCTTGAAACGTGCTTGCAATGAAAGCCAGTTCTTGCTGGACTTGCAGAATCGCAGCCCAGGCAGCAGGCCCCCGGGAGCCGCCATCTCATCCATCAGGCGCACTGGCATTTCAGAGCGAGGCTGCGAGCAGTCAGGATGATGAATCCCAAAGGCTGGCGGCGCACAGGGTGTGCGTCCTGGAGGACGCCAGCGCAGGCTGTGGTAGCTCTTGGCACACGCCAATGGGGGGGGGGCCTTGGAGAGATCGGCACTGCCTGGTTCTGAGGCAAGGACAGAGAGATACGGGCCAGATTGGGCGCTGCTTCCAAGAGCAGGCCACAGCATACAAACCCAGGCAGAACAAAAGCACAAGAGACAGAGCCCGTAGAGGAGCCCAGTATTTTAATAAGAAATTTCTCTTTGAAGAACAGAGACATTCAGCACTTGGTGCCAGCCTTTGCCCTCTCTGCATGTGCCTCACTGGCTTAGCAGGATATACTTATTGAGGACCTACTGTATAACAGGCACTGGGCTTGTGGTTGGGGCTAAACCATGAGAAAGACAGACATAAGTTTGGTCATCAGGGTTGGGGTTGATGCATAAAACTGTGTAGTGCAGTGTAAGAGTGTTATGAGATCTCTGAATTGCTTAGCCTAAGTATAACCAAGTGGGTATAATTGGTTGGCTCTCTGTGTAGACCAATATAAGAATCCTGAAATTTACTACTGGCCCATATTAGTTTCGCAGAGCTGCTATGACAATGTACTTCAAATGAATAATTTGAAAGAACAAAACATTCTTCCTTCACATTTCTAGAAGCCCATTGTCACTGTTGGTCTTTAACTCTTTCCCCGGAACCTCCTTGGAATTTTTAGGGGTGATGAGTTCTCTGTCTCTGAAGCCACAGCATCAGTGTTACCTACATACTGAGGGAGCTCATCAACTCTGAATAGGCTTTTGTTTTATGTATTTTTTCACTGTACTGCTAGTCCTTCCCTAAGAAGAATATCCTTCCAGAGAGTAAAAAGATAAACACAGTCTCCAACTCATTATCCTGAAATGAGAAGCGGTTAGGGTTTTATTTTACTTTATCACCTATTACCGTTTTCTCTCTAACAAGTTGTTATTTCTCGTTTAAATCAAATGGGAATGTTAAAGACCTCTTTGACACTGACTAGTAGATTGGCAATTTGGAAGTTAAATGTTTAGAAAACATGATTTTACCAATTCCCCCTTTTAAGAGCTCTGGAGTATGAAAGAAAAATAAAATCATTTGACTCCTAAGTGGTTTTTGTAGTTGAGCTATGAACACAGGCATATCCTGCCTTACTGCAGAACAGTACATGAATCGGTAATTGCCATTCGGCTGTACCAAATGTCTTATACTGTGAGGTCCTTTTGCCAGAAACAGGACTAATACATGTCCCAACAATGAGAGAGCAGGAGGGACAAGAACTGTTCTTTGTTCTGACTGTGATCGGAACTGTTGGTGGAGGGACTTTGAAGAGCACATTGATGTCTTAGTCCACCCAGAGAGACTCTGACCTCATTGGACATGGGACCCAATGCTTGAGACGTTTTTAAACACTCCACATGATTCTTTTACAGAGAAAGACTGGTGCAGTACACTCAGTGTGCCTCTACCCTCTACGTGTGCACGACCTGACTCAGTGGGGAGGCGTGGGAGGCCCCGAGAGTCCGCACTTCTGTCCACACGCAGATGATTTTTGAAGGCCTCACAGAGTGAGCAACAGGGTAAAATGGAATTAACACTGTCCTAAAAAAACAAACAAACCCATGTCTGAGAATCAATTTGCTGCTGAGTTTTGTTCATCTTTCTAAAATGCACTGATCCTGTTTTCTATATAGTAGAAACACGATTTTGTGTATCTCGGGGTTACAGACGAAAGGTGGAACAAGAGCGTCCTGACAGAGGTCTTGACACTGATGCTATACGAGCTCCCATTTTATGGGGGTCCTCTTTACCTCGCCAAGCTACAACAGGGACTTCTGCTGTTGGAGGGGGGCTGGCGTGGGGGTCTCATCTCTGGGGGGAAGAGACGGAGAGTCACAGTGGCTGAGAGGTAACCAGACTCATAGCAGTAACAAAAGCAACGTGAGGCCACAGTTTTAAGTATAAATATCTCTGGGCTCCTTGCCTTTGTGCCTTCTCACGTGGAATCCTCTCTTCCCAATTGAAAACTAGACTCTAAACCTCTACCCAAATCATAATTCTCCTTTAAAAACTGTGAGCGTTTTCAAGACAGGTCTTGAGGGGTATGGTGTGTGGGGTTCTCCCTGTAGGTCCAGCCAGGGGAGTGCATCAAACTTGTGGGAAAGACACACGAAGCCAGATTTTCTGAGCTGCAGCTTGAGTTCGGATGATGTGCTGTCGCTTGAGAAGCCCTGAGGAGTCTGAGACCGTTGGATACGTGCAATATTTAGAAATATTAATCTGTTTATTGTGGGATGGATCAGAAGAATAAAAGCAGGAGAAAAGTGCAAAGGGGAATTGCATTCATTTGGTAATATTTCCTGATAACTGACTGATTGCTGACATTGTGTTCACCAGAGAAAACAGAGACAACAGACCCTTTTGTGTCTGTCCTCATGAAACTTTGCCCTCTACCAACTTCCTACTACTGAGACAGAGAGAAATCAGGGAAGAGTAAGGAAGGAGTACGACAAGTGTCTGAAGAAAACGTTTAGAATGCAATGCGAATAGATCACGGGGATATTAACTCTTCGTTGGAGTCTAGAAAACCTGCCCTTGGGAACTGCTGTCCAGTGTGGTCTCAGATTGATACTGTGTGTTGTGTGTGTGCTATGGAAAGTGGGCTTCGGCACAGCCTAGGGGAGGAGTTGTGTTATTCACACCCTGACAGTGTCATCACCGAGCGAGAGACCATAGCCCTTCTGTACATTTCTGCCAGGGTAAAAACAGGCTAATCGTCCCTCCTTTCCAAGATCAGTGAACCGACCCCTTGCTTTATAAAACCGGCTTCAACATACACTCCTGCTTAAATCCTGCCCTTCCTACATAAATATGAGTCATTTTCTAAACACACACACACACACACAAATGGTTTAATGATTTTTTTCTTTGGAGTTTTGTTCTGTAGCCAAGTTGTGAGAGCAGATAGAGTCGAGTGATAGAGGACTAAACAGAACTGAATGATTGGATCTAAGCTTTGGATTGGGCGCCAAGTGAAACAGCCACTACTTGTTCATTCATTCATTCAACTACTGATGGAACATCAGCAATGCTTGAGATACTGATCGAAGCTCTAGGTGTAAACACTTTCATGTATTTTAAGGTGCTTTCATTCTCCATTAGAGACAGACTATAAACTAGAGTCTCTCCAACTCAAACGACAAACCTGCAGGTGATTATTCAAACACAGGCAGCTAGAGAGTCTGACTTCCTCTGTCTGATGTGAGACCCAAGATTCTGTGTTCTTGGAAGGTTCCCACAGCGACGCTGCTGGTGTCCAGGGATGAGGTTTTCAGAGGACATGGATAACAGAGACACGAATAGGTAAATAAATAACAGTTATACCAGGGAAACTGTAGCCGCCAATCTGCGAGGTGTCTGATAGGACAGTTTTATGTCTCCTGAAGTGGAAGAATCAATTCTAAGGAACAGTAGAGGTGAAATGTAGGAAAGGTTTACTGAGAGAGAGCTTCTGAAAGACTGGAGGGACCTCAGAATAGGTTGCCACGGAGGCCACTTCTTTAAGAATAATTTATAGAGCTGGGCGTGGTGGCTCACGCCTGTCATCCCAGCACTCAGGAGGCAGAGGCAGGAGGATTGCTGAGTTCAAGGCTTGCCTGGGCTACATAGTGAGCTCAGGGCCAGCCTGAAATACAAAGCGAGACCCTGTCTCAAAAAAAAAAAAAAAAGAATAATTTATAGAGTAAAACCATGAGAAGGGTAAAGTCATCACAGGGTGGGTGCATTGTGGGTCAAAACTGTGACCAACCAATGAGATTCCAAGTCTAGCTGCATAGCTGAAGTTGATCCAGCAGGGAGACGGGCCACATGGCAAGGGTCCATGGAAAGAACAATGGGTCCAGTTGTTCTGGTCACCAACCTGGGTGACTGATGTCCACCTGTGTGAACCTCACTGCACTAGGTGATACCAAGTAGTATAAAGTTCCAATTTACTGCTCAACCCTGAGGAAGACAGGGAGGTCTGGCCATTGCATCTTTCTCCTCAGTCTGGGTCTTCTTCAGATCGCCTTCAGCCACAATTCTGATGTCTTTCTTCTTCACTCACTTCCTTGAGAGCCCGACCCTCTCTGACTACATCTGAATTTCTATCTGACTTGTGGCCTGTAATAATACAATGCAGTTAGGGATACATGTGATACAGAAAAATAATAAAGAAAGGAAATAAAGGATGCACAGTGCCCTGCATGCTGTTGTTTTAGGTGGGAGCTTCAGACATGCGTGAGGCGGGTGACCTCGGGAGACCAGCGTCAGCCCATGTGGAAGGCTCAACAGGCAGCGCCTTTGCCTGGCTGCTGCTGTCCTTCCTCCCAGCCTCTCTGTTTGTACAGAACTCATGCATCTCTTCATGGCTGCCTTTAACCTGATTTATGGTTTAATTTTTTTCTATTTCACTATTTTGGGAACAAATAACACCCCTCAATCTTGAAACTTCACAGCTCTAGTACTGAGAGGTTGCTCACTAAATAAGCCAGGAACTATTAAAATCGTGTCACAGCAAGGAAATTAATACTCACTAAAGCCATAAGAGATATATACTGTTACCTTCCCTGTTTCACAGAGTGTTAGGCATTGGGTCCAGATGTCAGATGCGGTTGTTTTCAGAGGTAGCTGAATCTAGAATGTGATACTGGTATTAAGTGTGTGCGATTACTAAAGCAGTACACTGATTGGTTTGCCGACACCCTTACCCTGGGAACAAAGATGTTGTTAATGTCCCTTGTTGCTTTTGCTGCCATATGGACTCCATGGACTATTTCTCCTCTGTGATACCTGTCTGCCATGTGCCACTCAGCCTTGGAGTTAGCTGATGGACTGAAATGTCTAAAACCCGTGAGCTAAATAAATCCTTTCCCTTTAACTTTGGGTGTCAGGTATTTTGTCTCAGCAACAAGAAAAGTAACCAACATACAGACAAAGAAATAGAGGCACTAAGATGTTAAGTCATCTGATCAGGATTATACCAACGGAAAATGGAGAGCCAGGTTTTGAACTCATCTGTCTTAAAGACTGATGAGATGGATAGTTGGATTGGCAGATGGATGGATGGATGGATGGATGGATGGATGGATGGATGGATGGACAGGTGGTTGGATAAGATGCTGAAGTTGAGCCACAAAGAATTATCCAATGGCTTTCATGTTGAGAGGATCCGTAGCATAATTAGAATTGATGGAGGGGGGTCCAGTAAAAGAAAGAGAATGCCAGGGTGGAAGAGCTACGATGAGAGGAGGGAGCGAGCCAGACCCAGGTGTGTGATGTGTGCACAGCACAGACAGGTGCCTAGTCAGGCACCCAACCCCACTGTGCAGAGCCAGAGGCCTCAGCAGAAGCTGGAAGGCAAGAGAAAGCAAATCCAGGAAACCCCTTAGTCTCCAAGGACCTGACAAGTTGTGTTTTAATCCAATTAATACATTTAGGAAGTTGGGCCAAGGGGAATGTGATTATTTAATTGTTCTGCTCCAAGCGTATGAAGTACACTATTAGCCTGAGGTCACGACTCCAAGGTTTATTTCAGGTTATTACTGAAGAGGAAGGTTTTGGAACAAGAGTGGTTGATTGATTCTTTCTTTCCCGCTGTTACCCTCATTAATTTACAAAGATTCATTGTGTTAGTGGTAATTCAGAGTCTGGAATGAAATGTAAAACAGATCCAGTCTGATAAAGATTGTTTAGTATCTGCTATTCTATCTTGTTCCTCCCCTACATTTTCCCTTCGAAAGATTTTCAGGTACATGAATTTCCAGTATGTATTATAATTAACTCTTTTTTCCACATGACAAAAGTTGTGTTTAATGATTAGACAGCAAGCAGGAAGCAGATACTTGACATTTCATTTCCAGGCTGGCATAACCTTGGCTTTTTAATATTCTCCTTGTGACCTGTGAGTGTCAGGTCAGAGTAGCCTTCTGAAAAACAGGAAAAAATAAAATGCAAATCTGAACACCTTATCCCATCCTATTAAAATGCTTATTTAAAAATATCTCCCATGACTCATGAGCTAAAAAAAAAAAAAAAGATTCACTGTTGATGCTTCAAAACCATCCAGGAGGAGATTTAACTTTTAACCCTAGACCACTGATCTGCCTTTGTCAAAGCTGCTCTCCATTTTGCAGTGATAACTCTTTCTCTGAAAACCCTTCCCCTGTATTTAAATATTTGAGAGATACTTTTTCTACAGATGGTGGTTTCAGTAGGAATTCTTTCCAGGTTCTTGGTGACCTAAACAAAGAATTGGGCCAGACGCAGGAAACGCAGGGAAAGTGCAGATCTATTTAAATTGGAAAGTATTTATCCTTCTAGGATAAAAACAAACCAATGGACAGACTCACAGTAGCCTGGAAGATAAGGGAAAGGGGTCTTTTCAATACAAAATTCCTGGACCAACTCCTCCAGGCAAATAAAGCACTGGAGCAGTTGTCTTATCAAAAACTCCCTTGCCTGGGAATAGATTTGAAATTGGCTTCCAGGCATACGTAGAAAGGTTGAAACTGGCACTTTTCTGATTGGACCTCCAAACAGAGGGGTTCAAGTGCACACTTTCTGATTGTGTGGTCACTTTAGTCTTGTGTTCTGGGTGTGTCCTATAGGATTTCATGAACCATGCTGACTTGGTTGTCTGGTCTGTACCATCCCTAATCTCCTTTCTTAACTTTTCATCATTTTGTAACCCTTCCTGGGCTCCCATCAGCAAAAAACAAACAAACAAAACAAAACAAAACAAAAACCCACCCAACAACTAAATGTGCTTTCTTCCTCTTATCTCTGGACGGGTGCCACGTTTATCAGCATTATTTGTCTACGTGCCTATGGTGTTGTGATTGTGTGTGTGTTCTTCTCTTCCTGTGAGGAAGGGCGGGGGAACAGATCACATCTTAAGCAGATCTCAGAGGTACCACCTTCCTAAGGAATTATCAATAACAAGGACTCGGGGTTGATGGGTTGAACAGGTGAAAGGCTCTCTCACTTGCCCAACCTGTAGGGTTCTGGTGAGCAAAGAATACGTTGAAAGGTAAAGGCCTTTATAAAGCAAAAAGCACAAAGAGTGTGCTGATGTTAAGAATCCTTTGTTTGTTGGAGAGCTTTGAAAACACTCTCCAACTCCATTTGGTGGTGGAGATTTAAACACATCTTTTCTGTCTTTAACTGCTGCGTTTCTTTCGTTCTGAATTGATCATGGTGTATCAAATATTCTCCGGTTCTGGTCTGAGGAAGTCACTTATTTACTCACATCATCAGCAGATACGCTGTCAAACTCCGCGTGAGGCACTGGAGATCCAGTGAGAAGAACCAAGGGATCTGGACCCTCAGGCGAGAAAGGGTGGAGCTGCTCCCTCAGGGTGGTCTGGGCGTGGTCAGGCCTCTCCCACCGTGGGCCATGCCCTGCAGGCTCACCACGCCCATCTCCTACCCGGAGCCTTCCATCCATCCTGACGCTCTGATCCTGACTGGCCGGGTCTCTGTGCTCAGCCTCCACGGACCGAGGCTGTCTGCGCGGCTCCTGGGTGCGCGGGATCCTGCGTCCCACGCTGGCTGTCCACGATCTGCCGGCCTCGCTGTGCGAAGAAAAATACAAATGGATCAGTTCTGCCTCACTCTGTTCCCAGGAGCTCTGTCTCCCTCAGTGTCTGGAAACATTGGCTCCGTTGAAGTCTTTGTCTTTTTTCTTTCAATCCCCAAATAGCACCAAACTACAATCAAAATCTACATGACAAAACTGAACCTACTTTTATAAATAGGTACAATATAGTGAGAAAAGTAACCTGAACAGAATTTTTCTTTCTAGTCTTTAGCTTCTTATTGTAAAGTGGTGCTGTTTCTCTGCAATCACTTGTAATGAGTATGGATTTCTGGGCTCATAAGTGTCTGATTCAGGGCTGGAGATTTAGCTCAGTGGTTCCGTCGCCTGCCTCTCAAGCGCAAGACCCTGAGTTTGATCCTGGTAACCACATACAATGCTGGGCGTGTTAACTCACACCCACCAGCAATCAATACCACATACCACAGGGCCGGGCGTGGTGGCTCACGCCTGTCATCCCAGCACTCGGGAGGCAGAGACAGGAGGATTGCTGAGTTCCAGGCCTGCCTGGGCTACATAGTGAGCTGAGGGCCAGCCTGAACTATAAAGCGAGACCCTGTCTCAAGAAAAAAAAAAAAAAAGTGTCCGATTCAGCTCCTCAGTAGACAGTAGACGAGACTTCACTATTCTTGTAGGCTTTTGGGTGTGACCAGTGGCCTCTGATGATCGTCTTCATGAAAAGCGGCCTTTCATTGCCTTAGTCTGCCCCTCCCCATTAGAAAGTGTGCCCAGAAGGAGGTGGAGAGGAACCAGGGGTCAATTCTGCTACTTTTTATAGAGGCAGAGTGACAATAATTTCCTGTGAAAGCTGAGGACATTCTTTCATTAGTTTTGCTTCCTGTTCTGGGTCTTATATGCTGGGTGATTTTTTTTTTTTCTTTTTGGAACGTCTGGGGGGCGGCAGCTTCCTGTGCCTGAGGCTGAGAGATAGTTTTACAAGCTCAGCCCACCTACACAGCAGTGAGCCTGGAATAATGATGAATGAACAGAAGAGATTTGAGGAGATACACTTCAATATTTTGGACATGACTTCAAAAGCAAAAACTCAAGGAGGTGTCCTGGGAAACAATCAACCACAGAGTTTTAGGTTCAGGAAGACTTAATAGATGACGATGTCCCAACTCTCTGGCCCTTAGCTTTCCATAGTAATCATCCCCAAATTGTTCTCTTACCTTAGCACGTATTTGCTGAGAGTTAGCTGTGCATTGTATACAAATCTAGGTGGTACTTGGGTTAGGCAGTGGTCCCAAGCACAACTTAAATAGACTTCACCAGAATGTTATGGGTTTGTATAACTGAAGTGTCAGGGTTGTTTAGCTTCAGGCGAGACTGTATCTAAGTTTTAAATAGTTTTAGGACTCTTTCTCTGCATCTGAGTTAAATTCTTCTGTTGATATTATTCTCATGCAGCTCTTTTCTAACTAGTAACCAGATGACCCCCAGCCAACCTCAGGCTTATATTCCTGAGCTCATTTCTGTTTATAAAAGGCACTGTCTTAATTGATATTTGAAGAAAAGTCTTAAACTCCCCGTTTCGCCACCATGCAATGGGTCTTACACTCCCCCTGAGCGGGTTGCTTTGGCCTGAACGGCGGCTGCTTCACATCCTCTCCCAGCCCTCACGGGGGTATTTCTAGCTCTACCATTCTGCTTTGGCCTGAGGGTGGAAGGGCAAGAGAAAAACCAAGTTCCACTGGTATAAAAGAAGGAAATAATAGCTAGAATAGAAGAAACATAAAACTCTATCTTAATATATGAGGAAATAGACTGCCCCATGGTAATTAACTTGCCCAAAGTCATAGCTAGCCAAGATTTCTAAAAGGAGTTCAAATCTGAATTTCACAGCATTGACAAATGTCTTCTGTACTCCCCACTTTTCTGTTAACTTCCTCACTCAAACATTCAGTGCCTGTTTCTCTCGTGTGACTTGCAGTGGATTTTAGGTGTGTGGCATTTAGTAGGTGCTGCCTTTGTGTGCAGACTCTTCCGTGGCCTCCACGGACATCTGCCTCCTGGTGCTCACACCGAGGTGTGACTTCTCATTTTTGATGTGGGTCAGACTTGATCAGGAGCTTCTAACTAGCAGAAAGCTGCCAAACCCATGCTATGCTAGTGCTAGGATGTGGTTATGAGGCTTACTGCTGCCCCTTTCCCAGCAGATATTCCTTCTCTTGCGGGTTGTGATGAAGCAGACTGTGATACTGGGGAAGCTCGCTTGCTAAGGAGTAGGACAGACTGCAGCTCCCCACCAGCCAGGGGCAGAGAAGACAGGCCTTCTGGCCAGCTTCTCAGAGCGATCTACAGAGGACACGCTTGAGATGCAAAACCCTGGGACTCCCAGTCCCGACCCTTCCCATGCCTCTCACCGACCCGAGATCAGCATCCAGGACTCGGGAGGGATCCAGTTTGACATCATAGCCTGACTCGACTCCCTGGCAGCGCAGCCAACTCCAGGGAAGGGCCGGGATGAGGCTAAGGTCACGTGAAGGAGACATGACAAGGCGAGGAGAAGGCAAGATCCCAGATGGACACTCGTGCTCACTCTCACAGTGCTCTGAGCGAGGAGGTCACCAGAGCAGAAAGGGGTGGATCGGAAAGTTCTGAATGATTTCATTTATCATACATTATTGTTTTCATGCTCTACCTGCTTAGTTTTTAATGATGGGGAGGATCAATTCATATTTTACTTTGTCCTGGGTGGTAGCTTTCTCCCGCAGAAAGAAGTCCCCCGTGGAGTGGATGAGCAGCGTGGACTGAGGAGGACAGCTGTGATCCGCCCCCTGAATCCCTCCACGGGATGTACCCTCACCTAAGGAGGTCAGCTCTCTCTGCTTAATATACTTCTGAAAATATCAAGCTGGTGATACATCTCAGCCCCTTTTTCACATCATATATATTTGACCAGAAGAGAAAAAGAAATTAATCTCAGAGCAGCAAAAGTCCAATTCATAAATAATGATGTTGGAAGAAGTGGACCATTCTTTTTTTTGTTTTGTTTTGTTTTGTTTTGTTTTGTTTTGTTGAGACAGGGTCTCGCTTTGTAGTTCAGGCTGGCCCTCAGCTCACTATGTAGCCCAGGCAAGCCTCGAACTCAGCAATCCTCCTGCCTCTGCCTCCCGAGTGCTGGGATGACAGGCGTGAGCCACCACGCCTGGTGAAGTGGGCCATTCTTATTCCACACAAATGGTGAATTCTTGTATTATTCGTATCTGAGCTGATTTTGTCTGAATTTTTAAACTTTTCTCTGGGTGGGGTAAGCATTCTCCTCTTCAAAATCTGTCTTGCCTTGAGCAGCCTCATTCAGAGTCATCTAGTAAATCTGTGCCTTGAAATGTGATTATATCTAAAAGACAAACTCCACTAATACATCAAGTGATTTCCCTGTTCCTACTAATGGTCATTAGGCACGCTGTCTAAATAAATGCGTAGTATTCACCTGAAAACACTGAAAAAGAAGTTTGGGGATTCAGAAATCAATCTGAGATGATAAGCCTAGAAAAAAGAAGGAAAAAAAACAACAAAAATTCTTCAACTCCATCACTATAATTACGAGCCTCAATTCTGCTTTTAAATTCACAGACTCAGCAGCTTTTGTTGATTTTGGAGGGGGGAGGGAAGCACAAACGTTTAAACCACTAGAGGCGACTTGCATTCTCTTCATTCCAGGCTACCTCAAGTTAGTGAAAGGCAGCACGGGGAACGGAAATGTGTGCAGAGCTGGAGAGAGGCAGTGCGGTGAGGTAAGGCTTGGCACTGGAAGACAGTGAGCTGCTCAGTGATGGCTGAGTTACATAGAGTAGCCGAAAACGCGAGACCTAGTGTCTTAGAGGAAGGAGCTGGAGTGTTTCCTGGCTCTGTCACAGGCCTCAGCTTGTCTCCCCACTCACTAGGTGCGTGACGGTCCTGTGGCTCTGTGCCGTAAGATCTAACCCCTGTGATCTCGCTGATGCTGAACATCTAAAAGCAGTCGACGCCCAAGGCATACTGACCTGCCTAAGGCTTGGGAAGGGAGAAAAGGCAGATATGAATGAGGGGATTTTGAAGATAACAGAGCAAGAATACAGAGCTAAATCCTCAAGTAACCTTGTGCAGCGGGTCAGACGGGGTCTGTGAGAGCTCCTGGCATGAGCCAAAAGGCCGAAATCCTCCCAGCCATCGTGACTGCTCAAGAATCCTAGCCCAGAGCGACCTTCTGATTACTCTCGAGAAGCTGCAGTTGTGGATTTTCATGTCATACAAACTGATTCTAAATTTACAGATAGGAACAGAAAATGACTAGTGGTAAATACAGGAAAGTGAGGGGTACGGCAGTGAACAACCTGCTGTATAAACCAGGGAAGACTGGTTCTCAGTGGAAAACCTGAGACCCTCAGCGTAAACCTTTGTACATGCACCTGGTCAGCACGTATTATCGAGTACTTGTGTCCTCTCTGTGTGAATCACATCCAAATTATTGACAATGAGAAGAGAATAAACCAAATTCCTTCCTTTTAAAGCCTAGTCTATATTTGATCTCTATGAGGTGAACACATACCTCATGTTTTCAATGCTTGTCCTACTCCTGCCATATTAAATTATTAAATACTACTTGGGCATATTAGACTTTCCACAGTTCTTTCTCAAATTCCGATATTTTTTTCTGCATAAAGTTCCTTTTTAAATATTCCATAACAATTTAAGAATTTTTAAGAATTTAAGAATTATTTATGTAACTAAGTGCCTCATTTTGTGCCTTGTGTACATGGCTGCTTATTGTACTTTGTATCTCCGTAGTCTTTAACAGGATTGTGCAATTTGAATTAGAATATAAAACATATTTAACCCCCCCGCAACTGTAAGTCACTCGGTTAGGAGCTGGATGTTTAAATGGGATCCTTTGACACATAGAGTGTTATTGAAATACCGTAAGCTCTCCAGAAATATCTGTTAAAAGAAATCTTTCTACTTTAGCTTCAGAGAATAGAAAGTATGATACTTGGCCTACCTTAACAAAAAGTAAAAGCTGGATGGAGTTAAAAATCCCAATGTTTCTTTAATACAGTGTACTCGAGATAGGGTTTTACTCTTCTGTGTTAGTCCACTTCGGCTCTTACAACAGAAGAGCAAAGACTGGGTGACTCTTAAATGAGATAATTCATTTCTAACAGGTCTGGAGGCTGAGAAGTGCCAGAGGAAGTTGCCAGCAGTTTAGAGACAGGTGGAGACTCGCCGGGTGATTCCTGGATGTTACCTGCCTGCGGTGTCTTCACAGTGTACAAGAGCCGGCTAGCTTTCTAGGGTCTCTTTCAAAGGACACCAAGCTCGGTCATGAGGACTCCACCATCACGGTCTAATTAGTTCCCAAAGGCCTCACCTCCTGATACCATCACCTATGCTGTTAGGGTTTCAACATTTAAGCCTGGGGTAGATGCAAGTGTTCAGAACATAGCAGAAGGAGTAAATAACTAAAATTGGCAGTGAAATGCAATGTCTTTTGTTCACAGGGAAAATTTGTAAGAGAAAGCAACTGCCGAAGGGGAGGATGGGATGTTAGGGAAAAGGTACACTGTCAGCTGAAAGAAAGATTGCAGTTCATCCTCAGAGTGTAATAGTGGGATACTGAGTTCATGCGATGAGAATTTGTAAGCTTGTAGCACACAGACAAAAATACAATAGATAGAGACAAAAGCATTGAAAAGGAAAGAGAAAGAAGACAGTAGTTAAGACAATAAGACTAACTCCAGCCTAATGGTGTGGCCAGAAAGAGGACTGATGCTGGAGGGAGTGGTTATTTGACGGGTAAAGCTAAATTTGTACATCTATAGAGTTCCTAAGGAATGTATTATGTATAATTTGGAGATTTATAATAAGTGAAATACCAAGCACAGTGTGTCTGACACATACATAGTAGGTCCTTAGTTGATGACGAAAAGTTTGATCTTTTGAATTGAATTGAAGTAGCTTAGAAGAAATCTATCATCTGAAACACACACAGACACATGAACTCACATGCGTGCACACACACACACGCACGCAGGCACGGACCATATACAGTATTCTTCAGAGATGCATGGTAGAACTGTACTGTGTATTATTTACATATTGCTCCCTCACTGGTAGTCAGGAATCCATCCTGATTGGCTGTACCCATGACATTCTATTAAAAAGCCATTGTGTGTGTGTCCCACTCAGACCCTTCTCTGTTTATACACACAGGTAATCTTTTCCCAAGAAGGAAGAATAGCCTGAGGAACATTCATGGGTTTTAGAGTCAGATGAACTGGGTTTTTAATCTAGGATCTAACTCTTCCTAATGGTATGACCTTGGTTAATTTTCTTCAAGTATTCTCAGATTCTCATATGTAAAGTTAAGGCAATAATTCCACTTATTGGATTATATTTTATTTAAGTCAACATTACCATTATTTTAGAACAGAATATAAAATAATCCCTCTGTTTTCCAATGAGATATAACTAGAATAGTGTATAAAAGTATGCAATATATAAATATAATAAATTATATATTATATAATATATTATATTGAATCTTTTTTTTTTTTGAGACAGGGTCTCGCTTTGTAGTTCAGGCTGGTCTGAGCTCACTATGTATCCCAGGCAAGCCTCGAACTCAGCAATCCTCCTGCCTCTGCCTCCCGAGTGCTGGGATGACAGGCGTGAGCCACCACGCCCGGCACTGAATCTTTTTTTTTTTGAGATAGGATCTCACTTTGTAGTTCAGGCTGGCCCTAAACTCATTGTGTAACCCAGGAAAGCCTCAAACTCAGCAATTCTCCTGCCTCTGCTTCCCAAATGCTAAGATTACAGGCATGAGCCACCATGCCCGGAACTGTGGTACTGATTGCTGGTGGGTGTGAGTCACCATGCCATATGGTATTGTTGTATGTGGTTACTGGGGATCGAACCAGGGACCTTGCTCTTGCTAGGCGGGCACCAGAACCACTGAACTAAATCTCCAGCCCATAATATTAAATCTTACTATGAGGCATTTTACACCAAGGTGAATGTACCTAGCTATACAACATCAAGAAGATTGCTCATTTATGCTATTAGTACATATGAAATATCTCTACAGTCTAGCAGTTTTCTGTACTTGTTTGCGAGTGATCTTTAGAAACTTACTAATGGCAGCATCGAACACTTGTAATAGGAAAATAATATCGCTAGGACTGTTACCTGTTGTGTTTACTGATTGTATTGGGCAGACACAGCTTAATGGTATTCCCTATTTAGTAACAGCTTGGGCAAAATAAAGTAACTGAAAAGAGCCCATGAAATAAGATGTCTTCCATCTGCACCTAGTATACATTTATCTACTTGGGAAGGGATTTTTTTTCCTTATATTAACATAAGTGTCCTCATATTTTAAGATACTGACACAATATCTAAATTCTAACTGGCTTAACAAACATTTTCAAGTTATTTTAAAAAGTAAGTTCATTTCCTATCAAGAAGTTTCTTTCGTTGACCCTAATACACATCATGCTGTTGGGGAAGAGAGGAGAGGAAGACGTATTTGGTTTTGTTATATAGGAGAACCTGACTTTGCAAGGTCAACTTGCCTGTAAGTTTCAGATATTCATAGCATGAAAATTGAGTAGCATTGGTATGCAATTGTTTTTCTTACCTGGTCAATTAGAAATCATGTGTGCAAGATATGCACAGTAAAGAAATGATTAAAGTAAAATCATTTTGATCAAAGAGAGCAAACTTCCATTAGTTTCTTTGATCCTTTCAACAAGTAAGTGCCAATACACACCCCTAACTTTCTCCCTCCCACGCCTGTCAACTGCATTTTCTCATTCTTTCTTATACATCTTACAATCCAATTTAGCTGAACTTGTCAGTATTTTCCATAACATCATAGTTATATTAACTTTTGGGTTGTTCCCAATGAAATTCCTTTACCTACAATAAAGGCACATACATTTGTTGGTTATATTACTAATTAGTTAAAAGCTACTTGTCTGTAATGCGTTTATTCATTACAGCTGCCCTTAAAATGTGTCCCAGTTAATCATGTTCTCAGCTGGGATGATTGAGGGCAGTGAGTAGTATTATTCTGCCTTAAAGAATCATAAGTTTGAGTCACTTATACTCAAATGGATGTACCTTTAGGACATACTCATAAGTGAAATAAATAGGTCACAGATGTGTAAATCTCAATATCTGTTCTCTGGTATGAGAAACTGACGCTGTTAATGAGTTCTAGAATGTATGATGGCTATTGTGAAATAGAAAATATTCAAAGGGTAATGTGGTGGAGGGGTGAATAATAAGGGATAAAGAAAAATGTGATTGTAATAAAAAAGGGAAACAAGGCTTATATATTTAGGGGGTAGGGAGTTGTGCTGTGGGTAGGGGAATGGAAAAAATGAGAATTAAGTCGTGTCATATACTGGTATAAATTCCCAATATTGAGTGTTATCATGACGTGTATATACAATATACCAATAAAGATTTTTTAAAAATTGGTGGGAACTCTTGGACAATTTGAACAGTATTGCAACATCATGACAGAATGGAAGCATCATACAACAATTGTCAGCATAGTGGTTAGTTGAAACTACCACTGGTTATAAACTACTATTGGTGTGATTTACTGAGGTTCAGTGCATTGAAGAGAAAATTTTCTGATCTATACTACTACTACTATAAATCAATTAGCTTTCTTATTCCTTATAATGTTTCTAATACATCTCACATCTTTCAAACTAATCATGTATTTATTCGTTGAATGGCTACTCTAATGATAAATTAATGCCTGGGTTATAAAGGAGCAAAAATTATTGTAGGAGCCAGGGATTTAGCTCAAGTGGTACCGCGCCTACTTTGGAAACATAAGGGCCCAAGTTCAATCCCCGGTACCACAAAACAAAATAAAACAAAACAAAAACATTGTAAATAGTAAGTAGTCACTGAAGGTTAAGATTACACACTTGTTTTTCTAGTTTGCTGCTTAAATGGGATGACTTTCAAGGCCTAACGTGAAGCCACCTGATCATAGTTTTGTTAGAAGAGCGGTAGATTGTATCCCACAGCCTAATCAGTTCTTCACAGTGAATCCAGTTGTCTCTTGGCTTCTTTGTTCAGTTGATTTTAGAGTCACACCTGTAAGAATTTACTTCCATATGTTACTTGAACTTCTGATTTTAATAATAATCATTTCTAAAATGAAAGTTTCTTCTTACCATGCATCTTGTTAGGAAGGATTTTCTTAAAGTATAGAAAACAAAAAAAGGAGTAAGGGAGAAAGTAGAGGAAGCAAAAAAGGGAGAGAACTGACGTCCTTAATGTGACTGGGACCTTGTAGAATTTTGGAGAAAACGTCTCACATTATGTTTGCAGGTTCTTTGTTTACATCACTGGCTGGAAGACTCTTCCCTTTGGGTGGGAGGACATCATAGTCCGTGATCCAAGATGGGAATAATCCACCTCCCAGAAATGAAGTCCTTCAAAGAATCATTCTGATTCTTCTCATTTGGTCACTTGCCCCTTGTAAGCCTGATTAGTAAAGGCAGGTAAGACATCATACCCAGATGAGTCAACATGAATCTTCTGTTTGTCCTTTTAGACCGGAAGTAGGACGTTTAATTGAGAGAACATCCTGGACTCCTTTAAGTTAAAGGAAAGCTGATGGATCAATGGAGCTGAACAACATGGTGCCAATGTATTACCTCTAACACCAGGAGCTCTACAACACAAAGCTAATTTGCTTTGGCTTGAAAATGCATTTCTTCCTGCTCTTTGGTTTAATTTGACTCTCCACTGCCAAAAATTAAGTTATAAAGAAACCATTCTGATGGTTTATCAGCCAAATTTAAATCTCTACAAAACCACTAGAAAAAAATCTTTTTCTTCTGAATTTCTGTAGCACTTAGTACCTAAACCTCTTTTTTATTTCAAACCAATTCAATCCTGTACTGCTAGGGAAATACAGTGATAAGACTATCAGGAGGACGTTGAAAGTATAATGGATGAGCTTACCATGCGCATAAGCAACTCATGTTGGTTCTTGATTTTACAGACTTTATTTTGGTTGCATTATCCAATCCCTAATGCTTTTCAGATGGAACCCAGATATTTCTTCTGTGAAACCAAGATGAATGTACATCTTTCACAATATTCTTCTTCTATTAAAGCAAATTATTGGTCATATTTGTTTCCATTGTGCTATGGATTTAGAAAGATAAATGGTATATTTATTTAGTTTTCTTTTACTGTATTTAGCATATTACTGTCACAAAGCAAACCTTCAACAAATAGAAAACAAGAACAGCTTTTGTTGTCTGTGTGTGAATTTCAGGTGCTGTTGGAGTGAGGAGCGTGGAAGTTAGTATGTTCCAAGAGAAACCATAAGAGTTTCATAATCTCAGAGTCTCTTGGCAAGAGCTCCTATGCTACTATAGGATTCCAATTTTATAAATGCAAAAACTGAGATGGAAAAGTCAAATGATTTGCCCAAAGTTGAGTTTGGAAGTAGTAGAGCTAACATTTGAGTCAGTCTTCATTAGTTCATAGTCCCTCTGATAATGACCCTTGAGTTCTGAACAGCCTGACATGAAAAACTTAGGTTACGATTGGAATTTTAGTTTTCACTTATGGCCAAATCTTGAGTTATGACCCAAATGGAGACCACTTGTACTTCCAGATGGTCTAAGAAATAGATTTAACCTTGAGTTCTGGAAGGAACACTACAACATCCTTTCCTCTGTGGGGTTAATTGAGAAATCCTGGGCTACTGTCTCTCTAAGGACAATGAGATCTGCTAGAAGAAAGTGTGGCCTAAAACTATATAAGAGAGAGACTTTGGAGGCTGTGTAGAGGAGCCTGAGCCTCCAGTTGACCGACTTGAATTATGACCACCCCTCATGAATAAATTGAATTCATAAATTAAGGGTCTAGTATGTGTATGTGCATATATAAAACATACATATAAGTAAGTGTACATATATCTGAAATATATATAAAACACACATATTATATATATGTATAATGTGTATTATATATAAGTTAAGTGCAAACTGTATTATTATATTCCTAGGGTTTGACAAGTATTATTTGATTTTTGTGTTCCTCTTTTAATTCACTTTATTTCCCTTTTTTGCTTTCAATAAAAAACAAGGAGGCATGGTTGAAAAGCTTGCCTATATGTTTTCAAAATGCTGGAATATAATTTTCTCCGTCCAATACACAACTAGTTGAAGATAGTATTTCCATTTGACCACATGTGAATTTCACTGGAATACCAAAGATTCAAATTAAAGCAGAGTCCAGAGACATTCGCTTACACAGAAAACAGGCAGAAATCAGCAAATGCCAAGTGATGTAGTCAGAGGCCTTTGGCACAGACCCCCATGGAGCTTTCATCTGCTGGAAGCATGTCACTCATTGTGGCATTTTGTGGGGAACCACAACTGAAAGGCCAAGGCACATTCCCATAAAATGGTTATCAGATGCAAGTCTGCAGTTTCTCAAAGAGCACCCTGTGGTTTCAAATTAGCAGTTCACCACAGCACTCAAGACTATTCCAGGGGCCGCTTTCTCCCATTCAGCCTAGAAAAAGGAAATTAGTCAAATATAAATGCAGAGAATTGTAGCTCATCCCCTGGGACTTTCACTTATATACACTTACCAGAAGTACTGTGTTAGAAATGAAGACATGTAGCATTTTCCAATCTTTAACCCCCACCCCATGACAGTTGATATTTGAAAAATACATTTGCATAGAACTGGGAGGGGCCTGAAGAGACAGGGTCTTGCCTTCATTTGGAAATAAGGAAGCCCAGGCCCTGCATCCTGACTTGCTGTGCTAAAATCACAGAGGTCCTACGGATAAGCAGGGTCCTAAACACGTCTCTCCTAACTGATAACCCAATCATCTTTCTACGCTGGATCCAAGTTTATAAGCTCAGAGTTCACCTTCGCCACTAACTATATCAATCACGAGAGCAATGGCAATGTTACTTAGAATGACAAATTTTAGATTCTTTTTTTCAATAAAAGAAATCATTTTCAAGGCCATTTTATGCATAACAGATAATGCGTATGCAAAAACCTAACTGACAATGGTTATCATTTATAATTTACCTCGGTACTTTCTCTTGGACGCAGAAAACAAAATAAAATTAAATGTATTTATCAAGACTTACCTTATATTAAATGGCAAACAGTTCAAAAATTTTGGCATATTTTTCTACACATCCCTAGCTGATATATTATTTTGCTTCTTGATTGGTTAATTCGCTTTATCTTGTTTTTTTCTAGCAAGTTAGTAAAGAGGATGATTAAAGTGAAATCTGATGCCTCAGTTACTTTTCTTGTTGCTGACAAAAAAATACAAACACCCAAAGCTAAAGGGGGAAAAGTTTATTATAGCTCACAGTATATAGAGGTCTTAGTTGATAGTTGGCTAGCTCCAAGGCAAGGTGGTATAGCAGAGGGGCATCAGAGAGGAAAAAGACCTCATGGTGGGAAGAAGGCTGCAAAGCCACAAAGTAGTGAAGAAGCACCAACGGAAAACAGCAGCCTTCCTTCTGTCCCTTATACTGTGTCCAGGTTGCACACCCTTAGGGCAGGAAGCCCTTGCACCCAGGCTGGGCTTGTCCATTATTCACATCTTGGCCTGTGCCAAACCAATCAGTAGATTGACTTAGTAATCATTACACCTTTGATCCTAGCATCACACACTTAATCCAGCATCAGACATCCTAGATTCAGCCTCATCTCAACAGCCTCACTGTTGACCTCATGAAGCTTTGGGGTTACCTTGACACAAACCATACATATGATAAGAAAAATGTAGTGGAAATTATGGTTATAACTGGCATAGTTATTTTGATCACGTGATAATCTGAATTGATTATTAAAACCTGTAGTAGAGAACTACTTTGCCTGGGATTTTAATGTAGTAGTTTTTACTTTGCCCTGTTAAAGATATAGCTACGATTTTTAAATCATTAATACGGAAAGAATACAAAGCAATAAAATTTCTATAAATTAAAAAAGGAAATTTTCCTTGGGAAATGAGAGTAGTCGTTTGAATAAGGTAGTCATGAGATATTTTCATAGTGAAAAGAGAACAGGAGTTGAAGACAAGCCTTGTGTGGGACAGGTCTACACACACACTATGTGACCTTGAACATTAGTCATCTGTGACCGCATGTCATGAACTATACAATGAAAATGATAACCCTACCTGGCTCTCGGGATAATTGTAAGACATAAGATGAAAGCCAAGTACTATAAACCTGCAGATAAAGTCACAGCCATCACTTACGACATAACCCGTGTGCGGTGCCAGGCTCTGTACTAACTGCATGCAATACCACGTTTTTTGTCTCATGAAATTCCTCTAAAAGGGCTCAATTAGATTTAGCAAACCAGGAACATGGTAAGCCTTGGAAGTTGAAGGGTTTTACGCAAGGCAACTGTAGTGAGTGTCAAAGCTGATTTTTGGAGCTAGGTACTTTTATTCCAAAAATGTGCATTTTTATTATTTTATTATCTTCTGCCATCATGGCAAAAGGGCTATAGCTCAAAAATATTTCTTTCTCTATTTTCCTTTTTGCTTCTGCTATGGCTAATGGCCTTTCATTACTTTGTTAATCCCCGAGCTGCTTTCTAGTCAAGCTATAGGTCCAAGGCATTGTAGTTGGAAAGAGAACAAGGAAACTCAGATGCTCAACCCAGCAGGGATTTAAGTCAAATACATGAAGTAACCAGAGAAAGAAAAGAAGTGAGGGAAATGTAACAACATGGAGAAGTGGGTGAGGGCAGTCGTTCTGCAACCAAGTACTAAGGTAGTTTATAGGCTGTCCCTAATTCCATTGAAAAGGTGGGCCAAAGCTAAAGGCACTGAAAATATGACATAGAATAAACAGCATAAAATGACTCTATAAAGCAGCAAATGTGGAAAACTGTTCTTTGCAAGAAAGAATATGAGGAGCTCCAAAATCTTTCTTGTCACACAGTACTGATGAGAAGGCATTTTGTAAGGTCTTGAAAAGCTTCTCTCATTTGCAGAGCACATTTGCAGAATCAGCACAGAATTGAATCTAAAACACTGCTGCATATCAGTGACATTGCAAATAAAAACTCAAGTAGCATCCTGGAAATTCATGGCAGTTATTCTGGTGGTTATTATTTTGCTTAGCATTTTCTCTAAATTTATTCACTTCCTATCTAATACACTTATAAAACAATAATAATAATAATATAGTCTACCATTTATCAAGTAGTACATCCATGCTGTAGACCATGCAAAGTGCCTAATATACACCAGATTTCTACTGATACTAGGAATTGAACAATGAATAAAAGTGTGTGAAAACCTGTTCTTATGGAGCTCACATTCTAGTCAGTACAGAAGAAAGGATGATTAGTGTTTTGGAAGGAAAGAAAGCCAAGAATAATGACTGACTGACCGACCGCGTGTGTGTGTGTGTGTGTGTGTGTGTGTGTGTGTGTGTGTGTGTGTGCAGAATGGACTGCACATTTAAATAACTTAGCTAAAAAAGTCCTTACTGAGATTTTGATATGTGAACAAGATGTTGCTTATAGGGAGGAAAGTATTTTGAGAAGAGAAAACAGCAAAGCGAAGTGGTTTTTGTACAGAGGGCAAACAAGATTCTTGGTATGTCTTAGGGACAGCAAGATACGAATAAAGTCAAAGCAGATGTATTATAAGAAACGAGAACAGAGAGAAAGGGATAGATTGAAGAGACTCTTGTAGGTCATTAGAATAGTTTTGATTTTTATTCTGCCTTACATGGGAATCACTTGAAGCTTTTGAAGAGAGAGGAGCTGGTCTGATTCAGAATTTGACAGAGTCTGACCGGAAGAACAAACACAGAGGGCTGGAGTTATGTGAGGCAGGTATTTAAGCTGTGTGCCACGCGAGTCATTGGGAACTACGGTGCAGATCTTCGAAGGACTGAGACGCATACATGGAGAGGTTCAAGAAAAGATTGGAAGAGGAAAGGTAGAGACCAAATGCATCCATTTGAGAGTAAATATTGTGCGACAGCAACAGCAATGCGGCAGCAGACGGGGAGTGGACTGGCGGTCAGGGAAGGCTTTCACGTCCCACTCGGGAAACCTGTGTCTCTGGTCTCACAGATGAGGACCCTGAAGTCTTTAGAAATAAAGCAACAGACCCAACGTCCAAGGGCTGTGAGACAATAGGATCATTTTGATTAAGATTTCTGCCTGCTCAAACCCTCTGCAACCGTCAGAGAGCTACTTAAAAATAAGAAACTGAAGTTCCGAAGCCACGCATATCCAGTGTGATGACTTGAGCTTCATTGCGATGGCTTGAGCTTCATTGCGATGGCTTGAGCTTCCCAAAATGGTGGGCATCAAATGAGTACCTGAGTCCCTCTAGGCCTACAACTAGAATTTTTCCTGAGGCAGTGGCCACGGGATGAGCACAGCACCTAGCACAAAGGACAGGGCTCCTGCTAGTTCTCCGTGAATACTTGTTGAGTAGGTACTAACTTAGAGTCAGGGCCTGTGACACTATATACGCTAAATAATAGTTCAGTTGTTATCTTCATTCATTGTTTTATACCTCTGTTCTAAATCAGAGAGGAGAAATTTCCTAAAGTCACCCTGTGTCGAGATCTCAGGCAAAGTCACCTGGTTTCCGAGCAGGTGCTTAAGCTGCAAACCATGGCTCAGAGCTCAGCAATGGGATGAGGTCATAGCAGGCACATTCCGCATAAGCTGGAAAGGAAGTGTGGGGAATCTCTCTTGGCCTGTGACAGAACAAGGCATTTTTCCACATAGGGAATTAAGTTCTTCCTAGATCTCTTGGATTAATGCTAGTGCATTCTCCGAACCAAGAGAATTTTGCATAAGAAGAGGCATCTGTTTCCACCTCTCCAGCTGCACCTTCTCAGCCAGCTCAGTTGATATGCATGTGGAACACAAGCTCTGATTTGGGGATAATTGCTAGATTAGCTAATAACAGAGGCCCCTCTTTCCTGCTTCTATTACCCCTTGAATAGCTATCCTGATTGTTAAATCCGTTTTTATTCCAAACAGAAGAACAAATTCCAGCAATTAGCGAACATTTTGCAGTTCTTGACCTGTTTACAAGAGGATGTTTCTGTTGCATGGATTGTATGAAAAGTCAATAAGTAGGGGAGGCTTCATTAATTGCAGCTGCTCCCCTGCCTGCCAACTTTTGTGCCACATGCAACAACTTAAAATGCAGTAGCTCAAAGGGCAAAACTAATCGTGTTTATTATTTACAGCCAAAGCTGCATAACTGGACACAGTGATTCTAAAATCTGGTATGATGCTTCTGAAGAAAAATGTTAACCTTAGAAATTGTTTAAAGAAAGACAGAAGTCAGTTTTGTAAATAGGTCCGCCCTTTATGGAGTCAATAGTGCCATGGATATTGTCCTCCCGTGACCCGGTACCTGAGCTCGGACTCAGGACCTTGCACTTGCAAGGCAGGTATGGTGCCTTGCAGCTGAGCTCCACATCCGGCCCCATTGATACCATTTGGGTGAGCTTAGTGTCATAGTATCATTCAGCCCAAGAGTTATACATTTTAAGACCTGCATTGATCTATACTTAATATACCACAAAAAGGTGCATGTTGCAAGTGAATATTTCAATCATTTTTAGTAAATTAATAGGTATGCAACCAGCAGGCAATTCTACCTGAGAACATTATCACCACTCTAGTGTCCTTGTACCTATGCTGTAGCAGACTTCCTCCTTCCTCCAAGCAAATAATGATGTATTTTGTGTCTCTATAGATTTACTTTTTCCAGGAACTTCACATCAGTCAAATGACACATTATACAATGCTTTGTATCTGGATTCTTTTCCCCTTAGCACAATGTTTTTAAAGTTCCTGTTGTAGCCTGTGGCAGTACTTCGCTCTTTCTGTGCTCAAAGAGCGTTTCATCGGATTAATACGAATCTCTTCTCCAGTTAATGATCACTTAAATTATTTTCATTTTTGGCCACAAGTGCTGCTGTGGACGGCCTGGCTTGCTATTGTGGAGTGTGCGTCCCTGCACACTTGGCGAGCAGAATGTACTCTGCCCCGGAGCTGCTTAGCACATGCCTCACCCCGTGCACGGTCGGGAGGTGGGACGCGGGCGGAAGGGCGCCTGCGCGGTCAGGACTCCTTGCACCTCTGCTTTTGCCACAGGAGTTTTCAGGGTACCTGAAGGAGCGTGAGAATGGTAGAACTGTCGTTCTAATAGATCTGAAATTGGGGGTAAGTTACATAACGGTATGGGTATGAGGGAATTTGGCTGTTTTATGCACCAGACGTATTTCATGATGTCCTCGCTCCTTTTCTCCAGCTGACCCCCAGATTCGCTGCACCTCCTTCCTCAGCTCTCGTGCCTCCTCTTTCTGGAACACTGCTCCTTCCGCCCTGCGCACGCCCGGGCTGCTCCGGCCCTTCCTGTCCTGACTAAGTCACCCCAGAGAAAACAACTGTCTTTGCTGTGTGACGAAGGCTCCAGAGCCTCCGCATTTACAGCCTTTCATTCTCAGGAAACTGGGCCGACAGTGCAGGCCGTGTGCTCTCCTCGCGCTTCTGGGTCACAAACGCAGAGTCGGGTGTCTAGAAAATCGTCGTGGAGAGACAGTTTGTGGCGGCCCCACCTGGCCTCTCCGCCTTTGGCAGAGCCGCGCGTCTGGCGGCCTGACCCAAGCTTCTTCACGTGCTTCGGGGGCCCCAGCAGTCACGGAGCGAAAACCCAAACACACAGGCCTCGGCCCTCTGTTGCTTCATGTCCTCCTGTCCTGTTGGTGGCAGCGGGGCACTCGGCCATCTAACAGGGTGTGCGGAGACGGTCCGGGGCGTATGGGCAGGCGGGTGCGATACGAGTGCAGTAGGGGCTACGAGGGGTTCTGTCTCTGACCTGCAGATTGTACTGATCCCTAGCAAGAGCCCTGGAGCATCGTCCAATCGTGCTGTCAGTTCAAAGACCCTGATCTTGTGGTTGGCATTAGGTCCAAAGCAGTGGACTCTTCAAATGCAGTTCCTTGGCTGTTTCTCCATGATGGAGAGACAGGGAACTAAAACAAGTTACCCCCAAATGCCCGGCATCGAATACTAAGACAGGAGCAACCAATCTGTTACAGACACTTCCAGCCGTCGTCCGGCTCTGACCGTGCTCTGAGGCCAGTGCTCCCACCTACCGCTCACCTGTGCTCTTCACTCCACCCACGGCATTCCAGTCCCTGTTCTCTAAGGGCCTCATTTGCTAATAGAAAATTCAATGCAGTGATTTTTTTTCAGCCTGCCACTTTTCCAAAATGTGTGGGTGTCTGGAGAGCTGTCTCCATCTCTTTCATTCTCGGCTCATACAACCTCCTTTAAACTTCTTTCAGTTTGCTGTGCATCACATGACATCCACTCTGGGACTCAAAACCCACGTCCACCGTTCTTGGTGAAATAGACTTCTGGCCCTGTAGTTGTTTCGAATGGGATTGAGATTTGGCATCCATTAGGCCATGCCATTAAGATGCTTGGAAGTCGTTTTATCTAGCTGGAAGGGTCTGTGAAATGTAGCTTTAAAACAGTTGGGTATCTTAGCAAGGAGTTGTACGGCTACACTCTTGAATTGATTATTCATCTATAGCCTCTCGTGGCTAGACGGAGACACGGGACACGCGCAGCACTTTGTTTTCCAACCCAGAAAGCCCGAGCTGCCTGGTGTCCCTCCTCTGAGTCTTCTCATTGCCTCATTTCGCATCTTCCCGTCAGGCGTAGCTGAACAACGCTGACTGGCACTTGAATCATTCTTCTTGATCATCCCTTTTGCAAGACCCACAGATTCGTTAAGAACATTTTCCCTCTTCCAATTAATTCAGGTGACAGTTTGTCACTGCTGTGCTGCACAGATGAACTGTTTTACAATTTGCAAAAGAGGTTTCCTTAACACTTTGCCAAACTCCACAAAAAAATGTATTCCTTGTTTTAGGAGACCTTGATACATTTTCTAACTACTATTCTAACCACTGTCCTCCTGTCCATTCTTAAAATCTGTGCTTGCTGTTGTCAATTTTCCTGTGACAACAGCTGACTTCTAGGTGTGCCTTTCTGATCAAGTAGGGCTTGTGGCATAGAAAGCCCTCTCAAGGCTGATTGTCTGAAAAGAGCAAGGTTTCTCCTTGTCCTGCTGTACTTGGCTGGAGGGGTCTCCTGGTCTCAGTGGCGTCACTGTGACTCGATGTCTGGCCATGAGCGCCGCCTGCACCAATCCATTCTGCAGGTCAGCATGGGGTTTTTTTACATGGTGGCAGAAACCCCAGGAAGCAAGTAAGTTTTTATACCTCTGTGGACTTCAGACTTGCTTATTTCTCTTTGACTGAATAAAATCCCATTTCCAAATGCAAAATCACTATTGAAGGAGACCTCGCCAGGGTGTGGATAAAGCGAAAACTGATTAACTGATGACTATTACACTAAAAAAATCGACCCAGAAGCATTTTTTGATGGCCTGGGACTGCATTATGATGACCTATTCTATACTCCTAGTAAACTAAAACACCTAATTATAATTTTGATGCTCAGTATTTGACTCCCTAGGTAAATATATGCTCTTGAGGACCACGATTGTTTCTGGTTTACTTCCCTGTCTTCAACACAAATAAGAATGCTTATGCATGCAAGGCAGTGTTGATGAATAACTAACTAAATGAAAAATTAAAAATTATCCTAAGGGAAGCTCTACATAGTTTATTTTGTTCACAGCATATTTTCTTTAGCATCTAACATACATGAACTTAGTTAAAGATTTATTTATTTGTTTACTACTTGTCTCATTCTAGGATAAAAGTTATATATGCCAGAGATAGCCATGGCATTTATAAAACTCAATCTGAACAAAGTATAAAAGCTCAACAAAACTTTAGAAAGAACTAATGAAATAATTTTGTGTACTAACATTAAATGAAATAAATTTATTTTAGTGTTTGTATGTTAATAGTACCATATATTGAAGTAACACAGTTTTCAGACTGTGTATTGGGATCAAAACTTAAAGGGAATATACACTTTCTATTTCTAGGTTGAAACAGGTTACGGTCTCTCTTTACATCTAGCCTGGTTCTATTTCTCTCCCTAGGAAAAAGTTTTCGTTATGGGGTGGGAGGAAAACAGGCAGGGATGCTGTCTTTCGGAGTCACAAATGGGTAAAGCGCGTCCATTCGAGATGACTGGGTCCTTCGCTCCAGCAGGATGGGGCCTAGTGTGTTCCTTGTTAGCGCCATGACAGCCAAAAACACCCTACATAATGGCAAGGTGACTAGAGTGACCTCCGAGCCACGAGAAAGCTGAGGGGCCCCTGAGGATGGGCGGAGCTAGGAAGCACACCCCACACTCAGAGCATCACAGAGGTGCATGGTCCCATTTTTTGCACTGCTTCGTGCTTTCATTTATTTATTAATTTCATTCAACAAGTCAATCGTCAGCTTATGAGTGTGCTACCATTTATGCATAGACTGTTAGAGCATTAGCACAGAGGTCTTCGCCGTGGTAAGAGAGACATATGTAGCTTTCTTTGGTAGGACAGAGACGTGCTTTCCCACACCTCCACCACCGTGCTAACGACGTCCTGTGGCGTGTAGGGGCCTGGAAAGGTCTGGAACACATGGACGCCCCGGCCCGACTTCGGTACGGAGACGGCGTGAGGCCACGGACTCAGACACCCACCGCAGAAGGTATTTATTTTTCTACGGCACACAGGCTTGCTCGGCCTCTTCTGCCGACCTCAGTCCCTACGAAGGGTTTTGCACTGGCGATTTTAAGTAATCTGGTTTCCCACCCTCTGATGCACAGATTTGTGCTGGCACGCATGGGGCGCCCATCCGCACTGCGTCTGTGCCAGGTGCAGGAACTGAATCTGCCTGCTCGCCTTGGCGCAGTCTTAGAGCTAAACTTTGTGCCCCATCGTGCACCGAGAAGGGCTGGAGCTCAGAGGGGTTAAAACGTGTTTGGATGGTCGAAAGGAATTATTCATTCGCTTGATGTTTTTTCAATGTCTGTTATACTTCGGGCCTCGGGTGGGGCCTGAAGACGATTATTTTGCTTCTGGAAACTGAACTCTACTCCAGTTCAGTCTCAACGGCACGAAGAGGGCAGGGGTGGGAAAGGGCGCCGCGTCCCTGTCTGGTCCTGCCCGCTGCTCTCCATCCTTTTCCTCCTCCCCTCCCAGGCCTCCCTCTGGGCTCCCTCCTCCCCACTTCAAGTCCGAATCCTCCCCTCTGTGACCCAGGCGGTCGTTTCTTGAACATCACCCTTGAGAGGATAATAGAAGTGTTTTCCCTGGCGCTGCTGTCATGTGATCAAAGCATAGCTCAGGAAATGGGGTCCTTCGAAAGCTGTTTATCTAAAATCTCTTATTACACCAATTGGAGCACTTTAAGGGAACATTCCGCGCCTTCTTTCCCAAGGGCAAATACTTCAGTTACCTGTGTAGTCAGAGCCAGGCGGAGCCCACACATACTTTCTGCGGTAAAAGAAAACACAGCCGCCCCCCCCTCCGCCACGTTGGGACCTTTTCTTTGTGCTCTGGGGCCCCCCAACCCCAGCCCAGCTCTGGGGGCCAGGAAGAGCCGCTGGTCTGCTCTCACAGGAAGTTGGAACGATCCTAGGCATGGAAGATTTAAAGACAAAAAGCTCTAAATCCGGGTTTAGGTGGGAGTGTTTTTTATTACTGATAAAAAACAGAGTCCCCTTTCTGGGTTATTCAGATGAACTCAGAGTAAATATTTATCCTTTCAGCTAATAGGGTCTGTTTTGAGGAGTCCTGCGACTCCCAGACAAGCAGGCTGATGGATCGCTTTTTGCTTCCCCGCTCGGAGGTGGGCCGGGCAATGTTATTTGGCACCGAGCGCCCTTTCCTGTGGCCTGCCTCTTGGTATGCGTGAGACATAACACCCCTCTTTGTGCCAGAGTAGGGCGCGGACGGGGAAGGCCTTGCCGGGACCTCCCTGCGCCAGCGCTCTGAAATGATTTAATGGCCGTTTCGTCAGTGTTCTCAGAGCAAACAGCCGCCCACCTCCGAGGAGGAGGAAGACGGATGGCTGGCGTGCAGACCCCTCCTCCCCCCGGTTCAATGCAGCACTTTGTTCGCCGCCGGTTGCAGGGCGAGCGTGCGCACCACGCGCGCTCGGGGCGCACACCGAGGACCCTTCACACGCCAGGCGGGCGCGAAGGATGCTGGGGGCGCACAGAGCCCGCGGAGGGCGGAGGCCGTCCCGCCTTCACGGCTGTGTTCGCGTCCTGCGCAGGGAGCCCGGCACAGGGACGATGGTGAAGACGAGCTTCCTGAGTGCCTGCGTGAATCATTCTGACTGTAGCCGCTCAGTCAGCACTAATAGGTACCAGGCGCGGAAGGAAGCGCAGCACAGACCGTCCTCCCGTGGCGCCCTCGAGACACACTGCCGAGCTAGTGGCCGGCGCCTTCCCGTTTCACAGATGAGACGGGAGGACTGCAGGGCAGAGGGTCCCCCCGGAGTCGGGCTCCTGGTACGCGGTGGCAGCATCTGCACCCAGAGCCGGTGCTCCTCGAGCTCCCCTGAGAGTCGCCGCCCTCAGTGTAAGTGACCTTGGGCATAACTGAGGCGAAGGATAGAGGAAGGTTTGTAGGGAGGCGTTAGGGGTCAACCCCGCGTGTAAAAGTCTATTAAAGCATAATGGAAGAATTTCATCTACATTTTATTTTTTAAAAATTTACTTATTTATTTTTGTTTGTTTTTGAGACAGGGTCTTGCTTTTTAGCTCAGGCTGGCCCTGAACTCGCTGTCTAGCCCTGGCTGGCCTCGAACTTGAGGCAATCCTTCCGCCTCTGCCTCCTAGGTGCTAGGACTACAGGCATGTACCACCCTGCCCAGCACTGTCCATATTTTAAAGATCAAGAGAAGCACATCAGGAAAACAATGGAAAAATAAGGGAACACTCAGGAAGTGCTTGTTAAATGGCCATCAGAAACCCCTCAAAGTGAACCATAATGCTACCTAGAGGAAGGAAAAGAAAATCCTTTTTCCAAAATCCTTGGTTAAGAATAGTTTGTATGTATTGAGTCCTTACTGTACACCTGGCAGAGTTTTGTTTCCCATTTAATTAGATTTTATCACCAGAAAAATGTACGATATTCAGATACTGTTATCTCCATCTTACAGAAGAGTAATGACCAGGTTAAGGGAATTGCCAAGCCCGACATAGCTCGTAGGCAGCCTGCCTCCTGCGACTGTACACTTAGCCTCCCATGGGTAGTGATCAGCCCTTGAGAGATTCAGTGCTGGAGGAGAAGACTGGTGCAGAATCAGAACACAGACTTGGGCTCCGTGACTCTTGGACACAGCCGGCACCGTGCAGCGGGGAGAGCCCGGGGTCCAGAGTAAGGAGATCCGTTTCCAGATGCAACGGTGAGCCACGAGGCTGCAGGGGCTCTCGGGACCGCGTGTCCCTCCTTCTAGCAGGGAGGCAGTAAGTCCTGCTGCTCCGTGTTCACAGTCGTCCTGTGGTTCAGTGCTGTGCAAGCGACATGTCAGTGGATCGTGTGCGTGTGAGGGAGGACAGCCACTACCGTGTTTTGTTTCTTCCGGATCTCAGGGAGTGTGCGCTCCCGAGGAGAAGCAGCCCTTTTGGTTAGGAGGGGCTCTGTCATCTACAAGTACTGAGTTCGCACATAAAGAATTACCTTTCATTCTGTCTTTGGTGTGGTCTTTCTTCCCCTCCCGTGATGTGAAAGAAGTAAATCTTAATATCCCTGGGGAATTCCAGCCGAGCTTGGCGGAGGGCACCGTCACGCGGACAAAGGGAGGAAGAGGAACAGCAAGCAGAGAGGAGTGAGAGGGCGCAGGCTGGCAGGGAGGGGCCCCAGCGGGAGGGCACAGGTGGGGAGCGCGCGGCCCTCTGCCCCTCTGCAGGGGCATGGCAGGAGCAGGATCTGGAGGACCGGAGAACTCGAGGAGCAGTGACGTGAGACGCAGCTGCTTTGGCAAAACGAGAGGAAACCGAGTAGACACATGTGAAGGGATTGTCAAGACACACTCAGAGCCTGGCTAAGATTGCAAATCATAAATATGTTATGAAGTCAATCAGCATGATTATGCAGTTTTCCTCTAATAGGTCGCAGCTGGGGAGCGGAAGCAGAAAACCCCCAGTGTTCGCATGAAGCTCAGAAAGAAACTGTATTTATTAAGCATCAATGATTCATCCATTCATTGACTATGACAATATTTATGGAATACCTACTCTGTGCCAGCGTTATTTGAGACACTGAGGATGAACAATACCGAACAGACCAATTTTCTCCAATTTTGTGTCAAGGAACAGAGTTTTAAATAGACAAATGAATACACAGATAATCTAAATACAGATTGTGATTGCCATAAATTATGTGTGTAGATCTCAGTATATGTGTATAATGCATGCATATGTAAACCTACCTATCAGTATCGATTACAGAGGAATATCTTGATCATGTGCCTATTCTAATGTAAATTCACGCTGAGCTGTCACACCAGCATGTGCCACCAGCATGTTGCAGATGAGACTCATATAGACCAGAGACCGTCTTCAAGGTCAGAGCCGAGCCAGGGTTCCTTTCACTCTTTCAAGCTCTAGCACAGAGCTCCCTAGCAGGGAGGGATTGACAGGAGTGAATTATAAAGGACTAATTAAGAAGAACCAAGGACCTTGAAACCAAAGAGAGAGGGTCTGTCTTGGAAAATACAGGAGGAGTTAAGGGGACACATTTTTTCTTGAGGATCTCCAGGAAATGAATACAGGGGTGATGAGCAGAGGGGAAGCTGTGGTCTGGCTTTTCTCTGGATTCCACCAGACAACTGTCTTCTAAACATTTCATTGTATCTACTGTAAGATCATCTTCTATCTTCTTCTTAGTTAAGATTTTGGGGTTCGCTGAAGCAGAGTACACAGTAGATCTTCTCTACACTGTTAATGACTGATGAGTTCATGTGTATGTAATACATTCAAGAAATGACAAGTGCTTCAGAAACACTACTTCTTGTTGCTATTGTGGCTTTCTTTCTCTGAGCATGTCTATGACTCAGTACAAAAGAAGTCTATAGTTAACTGGGAGGGAGGAAACCAGGTGACTTATTTACCTTTAAAGCAGACAATTTTCTAAGTCCTATGCCATATATAATTAGAGAAAAGGGACTCCCTTTGTGGATAATAAAAATGTTGACAAGGCATGTGATGAATGCACTGCTGATCCTTTAAGCACACAAAACCGCAGCCTCCTGGATTTTACTTCCTCTGACCTGAGGGATGAGCAGCACCGTTGCTTTGCCCCTCCCAGATCTTGCCATGATCACCCGCTTGCTCAGCAGCGCCTGAGTCAGCACAGCACTGCAGGGACACTCTAGTTCAGGAAGTGAGCAAAATGTTTTATGTATAACCTGTCTTCCGAACTGGATGCGTTCTTGGGAAGCTGTTCTCAGAAGTAAATAAAGGTCAGGAGGCTTCACTGCATACCCAGAGGTGTGTCCCAGATGGCTCTCTTGTGTTGGGAAGGACCCTGACCCGAACTGCTGCTGGGTATCTTGGCACACAGTGCTCAAGGAGATGGATGGTGCTTCTTACCCTGGTTTAGTCATCACAGGGTGTGTACATGCGTCCAAACCTCACACTGAACTCTTTAAAAGTGTCAAGCTATTATATACAAATTAAACACTTAAAGCAATTTTCAGAAGAAAATTCTTCTGCAGCAATTTCCTTCTCTGTGGCCCTTAGGGGAGGCCGCACACCCACCAGAGGGGCCGCTACAGGGTGTCTCTGCCTGCCTTTCTGGCTTTCAGCTCTCTCCACCTCCACAGCATCCCACTGCGGACCTGCAGAACAGCGCTACACTCCTTACTCACAGTTATGACCATGTCGGTCTCTCCCGTGGGGTTGGAATCATCAAAGTAAGAGTTGCCTTTCACTGATTGTTTACCATGTGCTGGACCATTTTCAGCTTCATTTTTTATCTATTTTGTTTAAATTTATATCCCAGTGTGCAGAGCTTTTGAAAGCATCATGCCTGAAATGTCATTTGAATGACTATCATTCTATCTTCAGCAATGCCTCGTCTGTTATTGCCCCATTCAGGAATCTTAGACTGATAAGAGTTAAGTATATTTCCGACATGGAAGAAAATATAGGCTCAAAACCCAGGCCTGTCAGATTTCGGAGCTCAGTTGTCAAACCAGTGTTTGATTCTTCTACCATAGCACTGAAGCAGGCACCCTAATGAACCCCCACTTAGTTCATCCTTGGTTCCCTCAAGTCCTCTACGAGTTTCCCTGACTAGAACTCACCTGAGACTCTGTGATGCCAAAAATTTGCATGGTAATCAGATTTTTATGTTTTCCACAGTGTCTAATCAAGTGCTAAACACTCAGAAGAGTTTTCACGTTTTTCAACCACATCATACTAAATTCAACATTGCCTTTTTCAACTTTAGGTTTCTCCCAGGAGAGAAGGAGCGTTTAGTAGAAAATAAGGTTTCCTGTTTGAGAAAATGTTTCACACCAGAGAACTCTGTGAACCAGTCCAAAGGGGCCAAGTTCCTTTTGTCTGGATGGGGACTGAGAAAAAGAGGATTTTCCTTGTGCTTCTGGGCATGATGACTTCCCAGTGCCCAGAACACAGCTACAAGAGAACTTATCGCCCCCAGTAGTGTGAGCAAGAACCAAAGGGTGGTAACAACATAGCAAAAACAGTTGAACCTGTCAGTACAGTCTTTACCAGGGATTTTGTGTTACTGAAAAATGAGGCAGGAGAGCGGTCCTTACAGTGACACATGGGGGGGTATTTGTGGTGCATTCATCATCAAATAGAATTCTAAATGCCAGAGACTGAAAGCGTCCCTCTGCTGTGCTTTCCTTTCCCTTTCAAGCTGGCAGAATTGCAAGCTGAGATAACAACAAGGTATTTTTAGCTGTTTGTATTGATTTTTTTCATCCTTGGAAGCTACTGTAACCTATTATAACCCCAAAACAACAAATGAAAAAAAAACCAGCTGCGGGAAAATCTCATTTAAGGCAGCAGCATAATGATATTAAAATAATAACATGTTAGGAAGTATCAAAGGTAACAATATTTGGATATTCTGGCACACAAAAATCTGTTTTGAATAGTTTGCTCTTTGAACAATACCTTTTCACTGAGTGTCTCAAAGCAGAGCTATTAGGTAAGTGAAATATAGAAGATGTAGAGGACTTATATACTGGCCCAGCACCCCACAGTCCAGACCACAGGCAGCCCGTGTACCACTAGGGGAAACGTTACACATGTGGAAACACATCTTCACTACCAGACTTGTGCCCTATTGAGACTTCCCATCTTTGGTAACCACATCATAACCCGTGGATTAGAGTGACCTGCTTTCAGTTTTTGGCTTCTCTGTACTTGTTCAATATTAGGAACTAGCTAGAGTTATGACTTTGTGGCATCTATTGAAAATATTGAACAGTAGCTTCTGGCCAGCAGCCCTCTGGTTATCAGAACCAGACCAGGAGCTTGCAAGACCTCCATTCCCCTGTTGGGGACCCTGGCTAAGTGCCATAGAGGTCATGCAGTGACTTCTGCAACTAGCCAGCAGCCTTCCTGCCATCGGGACCAGATCAGAAGCCCACAGGTTCTTCAGTGCCCTGTGGGTAAGCCATAAAGGTCACCCAGTGACTTCTGCTTTAGGCCAGCGGCCTTCTTCCCATCAGGACCGGACCGGAAGCCTGTGGGGCCCCCATTCCTGTGTGGGAGAGTCTGGGAAAGCACTGATTAGGAGGGATAGTGACTCTGGGCACCAACCGGCAGAATAGAAATGAGAAAAAATTTAAAAACCCAGATACAAAGATTATCACCACAGGGTAACTCAGGGAAAAGGGAAATGGAGCAAACTGAAGATCAATCACTAGGAATCTCTGAGCTGGTAACAAAAGTAGATCTACTAAGATGGAAATCAGAAGTGATCTCTGAGATAAAACAGAAATACTGTACACAGTGAAAGATATGATTAAGGAAGAGATCAGGGACATGATAGAATTTGAGATAA
>PVIC010014308.1:0-36784 GCA_004025085.1 Thryonomys swinderianus | reverse complement strand
TGAATTACTACCACTGTATCAAGTAGCTATGGCTGCATTAGAAAAAAAATCACATCAAAACGTTGAGGCTGAAAGCAATGTGTGATTGGTTTTTTTTGTTTGCTTGTTTGTTTGTTTTGTTTTTTTGAGACAGGGTCTCCCTTTGTAGCTCAGGCTGGCCCTGAGCTCACTAGGTAGCCCAGGCAAGCCTCGAACTCAGCAATCCTCCTGCTTCTGCCTCCTCCTCCTGAGTGCTGAGATTACCAATTTAAACTACCAACCCTGGCATTTGTAGTATGTGGTACTGATTGTCGGTGGGTGTGAGTCACCACACCCAGTATTGTTGTATGTGGTTACTGGGGATTGAACCAGGGATCTTGCCCTTGCTAGGCAGGTGCTGGAACCACTGAGCTACATCTCTGGCCCCACTTGTCCTTTTTTTTTTTTTTTTTTGAGACAGGGTCTCACTTTGTAGTTCAGGCTGGCCCTGAGCTCACTATGTAGCACAGGCAAGCCGCTGCGAACTCAGCAATCCTCCTGTCTCTGCCTCCCGAGTGCTGGGATTACAGGCGTGAGCCACCACGCCTGGCACTGTGGTGTGTGGTATTGATGGCTGGTGGGCGTAAATCACCATGCCCAGCATTCTATGTGGTTACCGGGATCGAACTCAGGACCTTGCGCTTGCGAGGCAGGCGCCGGAACCACTGAGCTAAATCTCTGGCCCCCAATTGTCCTTATTTTTGAGACTTCAGGTCAGCTAGGCAGTTCTTTCTGAGTGAATGTGTTCATGCATCCTGTTTGTACGTTGGAAGGCAGCACTGCTGACCAACTCTCTAGCATGTGTGCGGTCGGCTGAGGTGAATAGTCCTTTCTCACATGGTTTCCATTTTAGAGATCAGGCTAGCGTGGGCTTGTTTTACCAAGCAATGAACACACCTGTGCAGGATTCATGCGGCTTCAGCTCAGCACTGGCAGGAGCTATAGCAAGATCCAAAAGAAGTCTAGATGTAGGAGGCACAGAACCAAAAACTTCAACTTCAAAAACTTTAACATTAGCCTGGTGGAGATACAGTAGATACTGCAAAGTAACATTGCACAGAGTATAGACAGAGGAGGGATGAAGACAAGCAGCACAGCTACTTTTACACTCTTGACCCTGTAACAGACCCTAAATTGAACAGCAATCCTCCCCTCTCCATGGAGCTACATTCCCAAAACTCCCAGGGAATACCTGAAGCATAATAGCACTGAACCCTACACACACTGTTTTTTACTATCAAATATCTTAGCTTAATGTATAAATTAACAGTAAAATCCTAGTAACTCATATAAATGTTAAAAGGGTAATAACAATATACCATTGTAAAATTACTGTTTATTCTTATAATTTTTCTATTAATGTTTCCAGACTGCAGTTGACCACAGGTGACCAAAACTCGGAAAATAAAACCAAAGTGCAGAGGGAGATGCTCTAGTTATTTATGTCCTTGGTCAACACTGAGTCTACTCTTCTAGAAGGAAGGAGTGTTTTGATTTGCTCTGGAGGTGCTAATGCCTGCAGAACACTAATGTAGGCCATTATGCAGTTATACATGTATTTAACAGGATAATTAGGATAAACTTTTCTGGGTTGTACTAAGCAGTAGGTTTAAATGGTATCTGAGGATTTTTATTTTTTATTTTTTTTCTTTATTTTTTCGCAGTTCCAGTATTTTTATGAATTTGTAAATGTGCTTCATTCACTGAAAGGGTTCCCTTTCAGTTTTCAGTTAAGTTTAGCAAAAAATAAAATAATTACCATGAGAAGTGATTTGCACACCAGCCAGCATTGATAAGATACTGGGGTACCTCACTTTCTCCTGATCTCATATAGTTTTGCCTTCCAAATGTGCGAATGAAAGATGTGAGCAAGAACGTGGTCAAAGAACATTTGCTTCTCTTATAGAATATTATGTCAGGACTCTTTTCCCTTTTAGGCCTTTTCTTTATTTTCTTAAACTCTAAAATGTAGAATTAGATCAAATGTAGTGTTTGCAGACCAGTTCGTTTTTTTTGTTGTTGTTGTATAACTCTGGACAACGCGTATTTTTTCCATTTTCCAGTCTAATAAAAATTCTTGCTCTAAAATGAGAGTCTACTCCTTACACATTAGTTATTTACTTGAACCTGCTAAAGAACACCTGCCCTCTTGTGTCCAGAAAGGCTGTTACAGTGAGGAAAGAGCAAACTTTCTGGGCCAGAAACGCAGCAATCTACCATGGAGAGATTTTCTACCAGAAAACTTGCTCACGGCTGCCAAATGTGCTTGTATAGTTTGAGCACTGCAAAAGTACACCAGCCCACCAAACAAGCGAATAGTGGTTGAAAACTGTCCTACACTTCATCAAGTTATATGTCCTGTGTCCAGGATGTGACTTCACCAAGATGTCACTCACGAAAATTTCATTCAAAGATGCCATCAAGTCTTGTATCTCCTGGGGATCACAACTGTTTATATTTTGCACAAACCTCTGTAGAACCTAACATTAGCCTAGTGGAGAAGCTCCAGAGTTGAGTGAATACTCCTCTCTTTGGATAACTTTCCTACTCAGAAATTTCCAGAAATTAAACTTAGACTGCTAGAATTTAATGACAGGACTTTATCCCGGGGTTATCAGAGAAAGTAGGAATGGAGTGGCTGAATGAGAATTGCCAGATTTGGTAGAGCAGTGTAGAAGAGTTGGACTTCTTATTCCTGATCTATACTCCAAAGTTTTTACCTCAGGGTGACTGACCCCTTTGCACTCCAGCTGTAGAACAGGTGGACAATAGCATGCATAGTGCTAGTGAGATGATTCAGTGGTTCTTGGCAAAACTTTTTGTACTTTAGTAGAACTGTATTTGTTTCTATGTGTTTTATTTGGGGAGAAAATAAAAACATTAAACTCATAGTTCCTTAGACATTGAGGTATATGACAAGACTAAATATTTTAAGTTTGAAAGGGGGCTTAAAGAAAACTAGTAATACATATTTTAAAGAGCTTGACTTAGCCATTCACAATGCATACATTTGTTAAGATATTCTGGGGCTGGAGGGTTAGCTCAGTGGTTCCGGCACCTGCCTCACAAGCGCAAGGTCCTGAGTTCGATCCCCGGTAACCACATACAATGCTGGGTGTGGTGACTCACGGCCCACCAGCCATCAATACCACATACCACAGTGCCGGGCGTGGTGGCTCACGCCTGTAATCCCAGCACTCGGGAGGCAGAGACAGGAGGATTGCTGAGTTTGCAGTGGCTTGCCTGGGCTACATAGTGAGCTCAAGGCCAGCCTGAACTACAAAGCGAGACTCTGTCTCAAAAAAAAAAAACTCTGTATATGATAAATATATACAACTTTTACTTTTTAGTTTAAAAATAAAAATAATAAGTAAACAGTTTAAGTAGTTCTCAGATACAGCAAAAATGATCAGAGCGGTGCCGGGCACCTGTAATCCCAGCACTCAGGAGGCAGAGATAGGAGGATTGCTGAGTTCGAGGCTTGCCTGGGCTACATACATAGTGAGCTCAGGGCCAGCCTGAACTGCAAAGCAAGACCCTGTCTCAAAAAAAGAAAAAAATCAGGGTGGTATGTAGTAGAGGTATGGGATTATTTGTCAATTCTAATTAACACTTTAAAGTGGTTAATTTATAAATAATAAATATTTACCACTCGCAGTTACGGAAGCTCTGAACCAAATCAAGTACCAGTCTACTATGTGCCTAGGGAGGACCTTTTCAACAGCCAGCACTATCTGCTGTGTCCCCACATGATGGAAAGCTGGCTCCCATGGACTCCTTCCTAAGGCATTAATTCCATTCATGAAGATGTGCCAGAGGAGTTTACAACTCTGGTCCCTTTCACTTTCTCACTGAGGCCTTTTCTCTCATTTCTTGAACCATTTGTCTGTTACTATTAGTTACTAATGATAGTCCATCCTCTCTTCTTGTTATAACTATATCTCCTCCTCACTCATTCCAACATAGACCACAAAAAAGGCCTAACAAAAAGATTGTGTCTCCATTGGTTTTCCTCTGTTGTCTCTAACATCTGATCCAGGAAGAAGATTCTAGTTTTAAAATCATGTCGTGCTCGCTTCGGCAGCACATATACTATTAAAATCATGTCCACTCTATTACATGGAGATGTTTCCCATTTACAAAAAAATCACGTAGATTTATATAAAATTTGTCCAACACCGGTAGAGAAGAAAGTGAAGGCATCCATATTCTTAACAGTAAACCCTGGTCTTACCTTTCTTAATTAAGGAGTTCTCCCGCAAAATCCCAGAAAAATATGAGTATCTAGCTCTGTTTATAGAAACTTGGAACATTCCTGGCTTGATATACTTTTTAAGACCAATCATAAAGTCAAATTATCAATGTTGGATCCAGGTTGGAGGTTACTACGACCTCTATGAGCAACAGTTGAAAACTAGGACACAAGTGATCTGAAGTGGGGAGAAGCTCCTGCAAATCAAGGAAGATAATAACTATGACTTTGCAAATGCTGCGTGTATGTGAAACCCTGCACTAATAATGATGGTTCAGTATTCCATGCATATGTATGATAACTTGTGTTCTTGTCTTTCCTCTAGGGTTTCTGGAGTCCCTGGATGACTTCTACATTCTTAGTAGTGGTTTGATATTGCTGCAGACCACAAACAGTGTTTATAATAAAACCCTACTGAAGATGGTGAGACCTGAGTCTCTCTTAGCTTGGCAAAGAGTTCGTGTGGCCAATATGATGGCAGATGGTGGCAAGAATTGGGCAGAGATCTTTTCAAAATACAACTCTGGTAAGTAGTTCTGTGGAATCTCTTATAGGCATGTGCATATTTAGCTTTTGAGTTGTTAACCTGTAGAGCCACATGCATGCTATGTTTTTGTGTCTTCCGATATTTCAGGCACCTATAATAATCAGTACATGGTTCTGGACTTGAAGAAGGTGAAGCTGAAAAAGAGTCTTGACAAAGGAACACTGTATGTTGTGGAGCAAATTCCTACGTACGTGGAATATTCTGAACAAACTGATGTTCTACGAAAAGGTACCTTCTGCATGCCATTTCTGGAAGTAGGATGAGCATGTGCGCATGTGTGCTGTAGGAATGGGTGATGTGCGAATGGGGCAGGGGAGGATATAATGGGGAAAAAAGCACAGAGTGCCATTGCTAGTTACACTGGGGAGAAATTACCAGTGTCCACACAGCATGTGATGCTTTTATATCTCTGATGCTTTCAGACTATATGCAAATTGGAACACTAATTTCTCATGTGTCTGGGATTGCCTTCTCTTGGGTTCTTGGTCAGGGCCTTAAGTTTAATTCAACCAGTATTTATATAACATTATTCTGGCTCAGGGGTGGAAAAGCAAGGACACTCTTGCATGCTAGGAGCTTAGTAGTTAACAGGAGGGATCAGAAAAGGTAGATTTGCAAAGTAAGACAGCAGCTCAGATATTTAAAGCCCTCGACTCAGAGTCTGGATTTGAGTCCTAGTTCCTTAAAAACTCAGGCAAATTAGTCAACCTCTCCAGGTCTCACTTTTTTCTTCTGTAAAATAGGATCATCATGGCATTGGTCCACAATCACTTGTCATTTGGAAATTCTGAAACTATAAACCAGGTATAGTGGCAAATGCCTGTAATCCCTAGCTATTTGGGAGGCTGAGACAGGAGAATTGAAAATCGTAGGCCAGTCTGAGCAAATTAGCAAGACTCTGTCAAAAGACAAAAATCCCAAAGTATTTTGATTCTAAAACACATGGTCGTAATATATGACGTAAACTCACTTGGCAGTAAAAATTGCCAAAAAAATGGTCCTAAATGAATTCAAACCTTTCATTTCTTTCCTCTTAAATATATAGTTCACACAGTAGGCCACCAAAATATCAATCTTTGATTATGTGGCAGGATTATCAACAGAGAACATATTCTAATACACACTCCATTGCTATTAATAAAATCTGAAGATCCTTAAATTCTGAAACTCTTTAGTCCTCAGAAATTTCTGGATCTGGGAAAGTAGATCTCTATAATTCCATGGGATAGTCACTGTTATGGCTCATATATAATGTATCTCAAAGCTTTGTGCAGTCAGAGGTGGGGCTTTCAGAAGTGGCTGGATCTAGGGCTTGTGCTGCTGGGTTCAAGAGATGGATGTTGGGATTGATTCACTAGGAATCAACTGTGCTAGGATAAAAGGGTGTGAGTGCTGCCTGCTCAGGGCCAGGGTGGAGGATGACCCGGGTAAGCTGTAAGGGTCAGAAAGAGCAGCGGTCTTGTCTCTTGCTGATGCTTGCTTGCTTGCTGCTTTGGCTATCTTCTGTTGGTCATGAACTGTTTCTCCTCTGTCATGCCCCTCTGCCATATGCCACCCTGCCTTGGAGCCAGTTGATTATGGCCTGAAACCTCTACAAATCGTGAGCCAAAATAAACCTTTCTTCTTTTAACTTTGGGTGTTGGGTATTTTGTCTTAGTAACCAGAAAAGTCTGGTTAAGTCTGTAACTAAGACAGTCACAAATCAATGGTGATAGGTAGTAGAGAGAAAATGTCAACAGAATAAACCCTATTCAGGGGGTTAGCTTTTGTTCTTTAGATAATGAAAGTTTTTGACAAAAGAAAATAGAGTGAAGATGAGAGAAAAGAAAGAAGCCCAGGTGACTGTTGCAATAGATGAGCTGATAGATAAGTAGGAGCAAAACTATAATAAAATGTGGGTCTTGGGGATCAAGACCTATCCTGTTTACCAGGTCTCTGCATTGATATTGTTATGACACTGGGAGGAGCCATCTCAGCACAGAGAGGGTTGTTCCGAGCAAATGCCTATAACACTTCACGCAGCAAACAGACTTTCTAAGGTGGGGCTCACAACTGTCATCCAGTTCATATCCACCAAAAACGGAAGCTACCTTCCTTCCTTACAGAAAATTTACCTGAGAAGCCAAATATCTGGTTGTTACTTGATTAGCATAGCAATTCAGAGAATCTTGCTGTCTGATCTTAAAGGCTGGTCCAGCCAGCTGCCAATAACCTAGTATTATTGTTCCTTGAGAGAGAGAGATGCTTGCTTGAAGCAGAAGTTTTTCTCTGGACTACTGCTGATAGAATGATGGGTTTGGATTCTTGGCAGTCTATTTCTAACCAATGCAACTCCCACAAAACTAAAACGAGCTGATACTGTGTGTGTGTGTGTGTGTGTGTGTGTGAGTGCGCGCACGCGCGCACGCACGCATTTTGCCAGAGGCAGGAAAAGCAGAATGTAAAATTCACTATCTTCTATATTCCTGACTCTACTGGGCCTTTTACTTATATTTTCTTGTTTGACCTTTATAATGTGTTACTATTTGCTATGAGGAAAGAAAAATTCAGAACAATACATATGATGTACATCATGTTATTTAGACAGACACTTTATAAAAGTCACCCTAAATCACTTAGCATTTATAAGCACCTGTCCTATGATGATAGAAGCTGTGGTGCTTTTAATCAGAAGTACTTTTTTAAGTTTTGAGAGTCAAGGCAGGCATATCTTCCTTATAAGGAGGGACTGTACGGGCTATATATCACCAAGTGGTTTCTTTCCCCCCAACCCCAGTACGAGGGATCAAACTCAGGACCTGCTTGCAAGGCAGGTGTGGCGCCACTGAGCTAATTCCCCAGCCCAATCACCAAGTGTTGAGGTTTAAAAGTTGCTATATGCTAAATGATTTGTAAATCATGAAGCTTTATGAAAATGTAATGTATAAAGCAGCCATTTTCTAGTGTTGTGCTGTTCTCAAATAGTTAATATTTATTCAATGTTTACCAAGTATTAGACACTACCATAAATAGTCCACTTGTTTGAATTCATTTAATGCTCACAATAATCCTTTAAGGTAATGATTATTTACATAACTTATAGGCATGTCATTATACTTTAAAGATGAAAGTATTTGTTCAAGTTCATATACCTAACAATGGCACTTAGCCTTCAAATCCAAGTGGTTTAACTCCCAAGTCAATCTAACCAAGCAACAAATCTAGTTTTTGCTCCGTAATTTTAATTCTCCCTTATGCTGGCCCTGTATCCCAGAATTAGCTAAATTAAAAACGCTGCTACAGGACTGGAGATTTAGCTCAGTGGTTCTGGCACCTGTCTAGCTTGCACAAGGTCCCTGGTTCATTTCCCAGTAACCACATACAACTATACCGGGTATGGTGACTCATGACCATCAGCAATCAGTACCACATACCACAGTGCTGGGTGTGGTGGTTCATGCCTGTAATCCCAGCACTCAGGAGGCAGAGGCAGGAGGATTGCTGAGTTCAAGGCTTGCCTGGGCTACATAGTGAGCCCAGGGCCAGCCTAAACTACCAAAAAAAAAAAAAAATGAGACCCTGTCAAAAAAAAAGTGCTATCACACACTTTGTCATAATAGTCTCTCTGACTAAGGGAATCTCATACAACAGTAAAAAGGCACTCAAGGCCCAATGAAATATGAAGGTAGGAAATTACTCTTGAGTGATGCACATGCTCCTATTTTGACTGGTGTTTCTCTTGGCAGTAATCCAGACCGATGCAATCTACAGTGTTCCTAAAATGTTGCTTTGAGCTAGGCATCGGTGGCATATGACTATAATCCCAGCACTTGGAAGCATGAGGCAGAGGCTCCTTGTGAATTTGAGGCCAGCCTGATACCTTATCTCACATAAAAAAAAAAAAACCCACACAATGACAAGAATACAACAACAAACAAAATAAGTAAAATGCCACTTTAACTAGGTTTATGTCACATCTTTGGAGGTTAGTGATTAATGAGCTTTGTGGCCTTTGCAAACTGAAGCCTTGGATGATGCAGAGCTTTTACAAATGTTTTCATTGAAAACCTCTGATAGAACATGAAAGATCATCCCCCATTTTTTCACATTAGGAAGTCTCTCTTCCCATCTCTCCTGTCAACAAAAAATAAAAAACAAAGTCAATTCCTCAGACTTACTGATCCTGAACCTAGAATTTAGGTTTTCTGGTTCTCAACAATGGTGTTCTACTACCCATGGCTGGTATATAATGCCCTACCCTTTATGAACCATCATATGGCATTTCAGTAAGTAAATCCACGTGGATGAGTTCCCCAGATCATCTTCTGTTATACTTTTTGCCCTTCGGAGAATATAGTTATTTTGTGGTTTATAGATAGATTGCTGTACAAATTTGGGGTGAAAACTAAAGCATTATGATTCTCTTCTTCCTCTAACAAAAACAAATTTAGAGATAAACCCATTCTGGAAACATTACTGGCTTGGCTACTGGGGTTCACATGTAAAGCTTCATTTTCTGTGATGTTTCATTTTGTGATTATGCACATGGCAATTTTCATAATAAACTACCAGTAGTTTCTTTCATTCCATTGTCTGTCTTCCTCCTTGTCAACCTCACTGTTCCTTTTCTTCCATTCCAAATCAGGATACTGGCCTTCCTACAACATTCCTTTCCATGAGAAAATCTACAACTGGAGTGGGTACCAGCTATTAGTTCAGAGGCTGGGTTTGGACTACTCCTATGACTTAGCTCCACGAGCCGAAATCTTCAGGCGTGACCAAGGAAAAGTGACTGATATGGCATCCATGAAATACATCATGCGATACAACAGTATGTAGCACATTTCTCAAGAAATACTCTTCAAAGCTTCTTTTCTTCTCCATGGATAAAGAATCCATGCCAGATTATTATCTCTGTACTAGAGGGAATTATAGAAATTATTTGAATTAACTATGTAGCATTCAACTGATAGTTTATACTCAACATAACTGACCTTTGACTTCCCTTGTATTCTGCAGAAACTCTTTATAAAGATGTACAGATTTTAAAGTTTTTTGTTTTGTTTTGAGATCTCCCTTTGTAGCTCAGGCTGGCCCTGAGCTCACTATGTAGCCCAGGCTAGCCTCAAACTCAGCAGTCCTCCTGCCTCTGCCTTCTGAGTGTTGGGATAACAGGCATGAGCCACCACACCCGACATCCTGGTATGTGGTACTGATTGCTGGTAGGCTGAGTCACCATGGGCGGTATTGTTGTATGTGGTTAGCGGGATTGAATTTAGGACCTTGCACTTGCTAGGCAGTGCAAGGCCCAAGATTTTAAAGATTTTTAAAAATAAAATATTACATGTAAAACAGAGAAGAAATAACCCATGTATTCTTGCCCCCCATCACCATCCACACAGGTTTTCCTTCAAGGACAAAAGCAGTTTATAAAACAAATATTCTGAAATGCTTTATTTTTAATAAATAGTACTAAAGTAAAATTAGTAATTTTTTAATTGGAAAAAATGATGCATATTTACCTTCTTTTTTCTATCCACTCTTCACTGTGCAAGGTTTTTGAAGCAGTCTGGGCTCTGCACAGAGGATTTAGTTAGTGCTCCTCCTTCATACGAGCTGAATGCGATGCCTATGTCTGGGAGCAGAGGAGACTGATGAAACCAATGGGGGTTGTGCTCTTCTAGGCTTTTAACAGACTCCAAAAATGTACTGTACCTAAGCAGACTTCAGAATAGCCAATACTCACTCTTCTCCCCACTTTGTTTCCTAGATTATAAGGAGGACAGGTACAGTAAGGGTGATCCCTGCAGTACAATCTGCTGCCGTGAAGACCTGAATTCAGCTAACCCAAGTCCTGGAGGCTGCTACGACACAAAAGTAATATGTTACTGAGTTTTTTTCTTTTCCATTTTTTAAAAGATAAGAGTTTGACTACATAGTCTAGGCTGCTTTGGAACTCGCTATGTAGCCCAGGGTGTCCTTGAACTCATAATCTTCCTGCCTCAGCCACTGGAGTGCTGTGATTACAGGTGTGTCTCACCATTCCAGGCTATGTACTGGCTTTTTAATTCCAATTAAAATTAGGTTTAAAAAAAACAGCTATTGAGGTTTTCTTGCCATAAGGCACAAAGATATCTCTAACTATAAACTCAAATCAGCTTTCCCTGAGATTCTGACAGTAGGCTCCTCTCTGCCACTTACTAGTCAATCTTGGACTTTTTTTCCATCTCTTCATCTAAACACAGAAACACTACTTTCACAGAGGAATAAACTTTAGTGTCTATAAAATGTTTAGTATTTATATATAACTCTATTATGACTGTGATGATAAATTTTGCAAAATTCAAAGGATATTATTGAAAACTATGTGATTTCAAGTAATCAGGGTTTCAAATTAGCTGTAGAATTAAGTGTTGGACTGGATGCCCAAAGCACTAAGGTTTGTCACTACATCAGAATTGATAAGTGCTGTTATGTTTCCTATCATGTCCTATCATGTGTAATAATTGCTTTGCAGTGGTTTGCTAATGTTGGCTCACATGGACTGTGAAAGTTGTCTGATATTGTGCTGATCACTTGAAAACAGCCAGAGTGGGAGGGTTCACACCATGAAAATATGCAAACACTACAAATCAGGGCCCTTTTTCCAACAGAGAACTGGCTAATAAACTTACACATCCCACTGGCCTGGATAGCCAGCCACTGGTTGGTGGAATCATTCTATCACCTCCCTTTGCACTTTTGGCTTGCTCATGTGCCTTATTATTTGCATTCCTTATCCTAAATTCTGAAAGAAATTTTTATGAAGTACACTATTCTTTTTTTTTTTTTTTTTTTTTCGAGACAGGGTCTTGCTTTATAGTTCAGGCTGGCCCTCAGCTCACTATGTAGCCCAGGCAAGCCGTGAACTAAGCAATCCTCCCTCCCACCACGGCCTGGCACTGTGGTATGTGGTATTGATTGTTGGTGGGCATGAGTCTCCACGCCCAGCACTGTATGTGGTTACCGGGGATCAAACTCAGGACCTTGCGCTTGCAAGGCAGGTGCCGGAACCACTGAACTAATCCTCCAGCCCCAAAGTACACTATTCTTTAGCTCAGAAAATAATAGGCCTGTCAACACCACCTACACTTTTATTATCTTCCAACCTAGTATGACTTCTTCAGCTACGTGAGGATGACAAAGTTTTAGTCTAAGTGAGCTCAATATGCTGTGTCTAAATTTTAAGTGATTGTAAAGGGCTGAGGATTTAACTCAGTCTCTGCCTGCCTTCCAAGTTCAAGGTCATGAGTTTAACCCCCGGTACTGCCAAAAAAAAAAAAAAGTGGTTGTAGAGAACTCAACACCTAAAAAATATGTTTTGGTATTTCTTTGTTCATATTGACATTTAACAAGTGCCTGCAAAGTGCTACATTTTCCCCAGAATACACCTCTGGCTGTTTTGCCTGGGAGAATCCAAGTTCACCTGTCAAATTCTGTTGAAGGATATATGCTAAAGGTATAGTTTCTCTCTTTAAAGCCATTTTGAGTATGATTTTTCTCTCCTAAGTTTAAGATTTGCTATCCGGTGGTTCTCTCTTCTTGAGACTTGAGTTCCCCTGATTTTAAAACTCTTGTTTTGGCACTGATTTTAACTTTTGTGAGGATGTAGTACATTCTGGCCACTGTTCTCGGCTCTGCCCTCCTTAATTCTCATAGTGAATCTCTGAGAAAAACCGAATCATAACAGAGGTTAAGTGATACCAAGTTTTGGAGCTGAATTTCATAATTCTGTGTAAGATACCAGCGTACAGCTCTCACATCTAATGGCATTATTAATACAATTCTAATAATCAACGGACATTTGAATACCAAATGTATACAGAAGAACATGTAATTGACAGGCTCAAGGAAACTTGCAGGACAATTTTGTTTTACAGGAGGCTAATACTATGAAATACCAGGTAAGGGAGAATTAAAGTTCACGTTATTTAAAATAAATTTCCCAAATGGTTTTCTAAGGCAGACCCCTTCTCTCTTCACAGGTGGCAGATATCTTCCTAGCATTCAAGTACACAGCTGATGCCATTAGCGGTCCTACTGTTCAAGGGGGCCTTCCTGCTTTTCACTGGAACCGTTTCAACAAAACTCTACATCAGGGAATGCCAGAGGTCTATGACTTTGATTTTATTACCATGAAACCAATTTTGAAACCTAATATAAGATGAAGGAGGGCCAGGCGTGGTGGATCACACCTGTAATTCCAGCACTCAGGAGGCAGAGACAGGAGGATTGCTGAGTTCGAGGCTTGCCTGGGTTACATAGTGAGCTCAGGGCCATCCTGAACTACAAAGCGAGACCCTGTCTCAAAAAAAAAAAAAAAAAAAAAAAAGAAGGAGGGTGATGAAAAAATAAAACATCTATAAAGAAGATACCAAATACACCTATTTTGGCTGCATTTTTATTCCCATTAAAATTATTTAACACAGCTTGCTTTCATTTCCTGGCTGTTTTTAACTGCATTCACTGCCTTTCCTGCAAGACAAATAATATGTAGGATACTGAACACCACACTGGGCTTCAGCACACAAGCTAATGTACAAAGGGTTATGGAAGGACCCATTTACCTAAATCCATTATTGTCTTTTTACAACTGCAGACAAGACTCCATCTCCCAGGGTCTCAGGTACCTTCACATGCCACACAGTTCTCACCAGTGGTGTTGGAGGTGAATACTACTTTAAAGTCTATAAGAAGCTGTGTTCTTTGCATCTTTTTTCTCCTTCCTCTGGCTAGATGTTTAATAATAAAGCACTAAGAAACTGTGGAGTGGTGCTTTCTAAGAAACCTCTGAGAGAATGCAGTTAAGTGATTTTTCTGGTCAACAGGAAGGCATCAGTCAGGTCTCTGTGGTGCAACTTAAGACACACAATACAGTAAATCTTACTGTTGTCTTACATTAGTCAAAAGCACCAAAGCCAACATGGCAGCAATTCTGCCTGACAACTTTTCTTTTAGTAATAGAGAATTCTATGTGGTTGGAATGCCATGGAACTACCAAAGAGGTTATATAAACCATACTATACAATATATAATAGATGTTTCCAAGCAATGTAGAAGATTTTCAAGAGGAAAAAATACAATGGCTGAGAAAAATCAGAATGAATCAGAGTACTCAGAATGTTAAAAACCCATTCATTTATTTCAAAGTATAAATTTTAGGCTTACTGGACAAAACCCCACTACAGTTAACACTTACATAGATACCACTCTACTGTATATGAAAGAAGGGAGGGAAGGAGTGAGGGAGAGAAAAGCAAAAATCTTTGAAACCTAACAAAAACAGGGCAACTTGCTACAGCCCCATTAATATTAGACATTAAATTGTCTTATTATTTACACTTTCAACTGCAATGAACAAAAAAATCAGGATGCAAGTTTCCTACAAAGAATTTATTTTTACATTTAGTTTTGAAAATGCTGGTAACATACTAAAATCAACATACTCAAAGATGTTTGATTGCCGTTACCTTATTTACAGGAAAAAAAAAGTATTTACATATAAATGATAAGTACTTGACTCTACAAATGAAAAAACAAAGAAAAGCTTATTTTAATGTGATAAAATTATTTGAAGATGAGAATACAAAATGCATTTGTACTACTATATTCTTTCTTTTGGGGAGCCCAAAGGGAGAAAGAGTTTCAGGAAATAGGTAAGTCTGCCAAACTAACCTTTCAATGTTGATTGTGTACCTCAAAATTAAAAAAAAAACAAATGAAAAATATGCACAGTAACTGTTAAAGGCAGAATTGGATATTGATTTGATAGTTATATGTAGTAATCTAATAACAAAGACATAGTTTCTGTGAAAATTAAAACAAGCCAACCCAGCAGGTCAGTAATAATAACAAAAACAATGAATAATCATGATATACTGAGGATACTTAACAGGCCAAAAAGGAAAGGGAGAATACTTAGAAGGTCTCTGAAGTACTGTGCTAAGATATCAGTACTGTATATAAAAGTGAGCGATAAGGAGACCACAGGCATTATTTTGTTAACCTTAATACAGTATTGGAAAACTTGCGGAAGAAAGATAAATGTGTATCATGCAACATTAACATGAACTTGCAGCATAATAACTTGGATAATATGTAAAGCCTAAGAGCAAGTAAAAAAAATTAAGCCGACACTTATCCAATGCTGTAAGAAAAGGTTCTGCAGAGAGATGCACCAAGGGAAGAGCCTAGGCTCCTTGCTTTAGGTCATTTTGTTCAAGTTATTTAGTATTGGCCAATGAGGATGGGGGAAAGAGGGATACTTCTCTGGGAGGTAAATGGTATCTAAGTACTCACTTTTCACGGAAGCTCTCTACTTCTCTCAAGAATTTATATACTGTGTTAAACAGTATAAAGTATTCTGCATATTTTAAAAAGTGAATTCAAAGAAAAAATATAGCTACCTCATAAAGATAACAGATACCGCCTTTATATGCCATTTTAAAATTTACTAGCAACAAAATTTTAAAAAGAGGTTACTCACACTTAAAATGGTGAAAATTACTCTGACATAGTGCAAAGTAGTATCAAATGTTACTATTACCTTTAAATGCCATATAAACGTCCTTTATTTCAAGTTGAAGTATCAGAAGTTTCCACAATTTCCAATAAGGCAATACCTACACAAGTATTGTCAGACTAAAAATGTAGCAAACTTGCATTCCCAAAATGGGACAATTGAGCTCATTGGTAATACTTTGTAAAAGATATCATGAGATTACAAAAAATAAAAAATAAAAAAGATAACCATGGGGTGTGAAATGCTACTAAAATCTTGAGACCTCTATTCTCTGAGAAACTAAATAAAAAAGCATTCAACGTGAACCCTACCCTCAAAACAGCCCAAAATTCAAATCTAACACCTCTCAGTAAATCCAGCATGTCTACTGCCCATAAACTCTTATCAGGTTAATTTGAGAAGACTGTCTGATAAAATACTTTTCCTCAAATAATTAAATAATTATTTGAGAAATAATTACATAATTATTACATAATAAGAAATAATTATGCAATTACAATCTATCTTCTACCATCTGAAATAAAAAGTTTTATGTAATGTTTTTCTGGAATAAATGTATTTAGAGCTCCTCTTTTTTTCCTATTGACAAAAAATCCAACATAGGCTAAAATAATACAAAATATTCATTCCGCTGGGATTTTTACCTGATTATATAATGCAATTAAATTTTTAAAAACAAGATCAGTGTAGTGAATATTAATAAAAATATTCAACAAAGGAATTTTTGTAGACCAGGTTAAGCAAGTCTTTACCACATGACCATGAAACTATTCTGAATAAGAGCTTTCTATTCTGTAAACTGGAATGATCTTTACCACATGATATTATAACCACTGTAGGTAAAAACAGATGTATATGCAGACAGAAACAGGTGTTCATAAATATATTGAAGTGAATTTTCTCTTTTTAAAACTTTCATTATCATAATACTGGGAATGTCTTACTGTCATCATTTGTCCTAGAATAAGGATTATCTACATGGTTGGTAATTTGATTTTTTGAGAGTTTTGAGAGTGAAAGAAAGGCTTAAGAGTTTATATATTCTGGCAACTGTTGGAATCCTCTATTACTAATCAAACCTCATACCCAATATAACATTTTAATGGCCAGTAAAAAAAAGTCTCTAAAGATAATTTTTAATAATTAGAATACTTGCTATTATAAGCCATCAAAGTTATAAACTAATAAAAGGGATAGCTTCCTCCTATAATCCAGGAAAAATAATGTTTAGAGAAAGTAGAAATAAAAATTCAAAACTTCAAGGGTAGTTATTTCACAAACTCCATGAATATGTTTCAAAATATTTCCAACCACACGCTTTCCTAAAGTTTAACCTACCTACCCTCCTGTCCTGATACTGAAAATACCTCCTTGATAACCAGGAAAGTTTGTATTCAATATTGAAAATTTATGACTGAGTTTTATTACTTTGAAGAGTGGAGATAAAAAAGGTTTTTGTGACTAATTGTTATATATGAAAGGACTCCAACAGATATACTTTAAGTTCTGTCCAAAGCAGATAAAAGATAAATCAGGCTCAACTTGGCACAATCAAAACTGAAATAAAAAATTAAAAACAGGATGACATGAAAATAAAAAGGAAACACATCTTTCCTATGTATTAGCTCACTATATTTTGTGATCTTTACTGTTTTCTTCCTTTGAAAGAATACTGCATTAAAGATGATAATGAAAACTAGAATTACTTCAGAAATCTAATGCAATGTGCAGCAAGGATGCTACAAATAGGTTTGATGGAAACTTTTCTTACATGGTATGGTTTTCTCTTGGTCCACTGATTCATTTTATAGTATTAAAATAATGACTCAAACTGAAAATATCTATATACTTAGAAGAAAATGGTACATCAAATGCAATGATACCACAGATTTGCAGTAGGGAATATATAAAGGCCTTGATTTAAAAAGGGGTATATGCCAAAATAGTGGCAATCAAAGAAAAATTAAAGTGGAAAAATTGAAAAGGAAGAGTAAACAACAATGAAAATATGGCCATGTTTATTTCTGTAGTTAATCTTTAAGGCACAAATAAATGTAAAAGCCAGATTAGGAAAGATGGGGGAAGGGTTCTATAGATCGTTTTTCACCTAATTAACCACCTAGAAGAGGAGACAAAAGAAAAAAAATAGATCCTTTCCTGTGTTCAAATAAATCTGTATTAATCTAGCCATTTTGCTTTTTATTTATTTCTTTGGGTTTTGTTTAGATTCAGTTTATATCTCAATATGATTCTATAGAAGCCTTATCAGCAGAATCATGCCAGTTACATACCTCAGATTCTTTGATCTTACTCAGTTGATACTGAAAGAGGTAAATTTGAGAATGAAAATAGGAGATTCCACTGCAGTAAACACATAAATAGGAAAAAACAAACAAACAAAACCCACATATAAACACCCATACATATTTCCCAGACTCATAACTAAAAAATGGTACACATTTATATTCAAAACCCTGAAGCTTGAATTGTCCAGTAAAGATTGTTGCTTTATAGGCTGAGTTTATTTTACTTCTGGTTATAAACAAATGTAGTGTATACACACATTAGTCCAAGAAATCTTGCACAATGTGGATCTTACAATGGATATCATGCACAAGATTAAAAACAAGACCAAAAAGTGGAACTTGTGAAACGGGAAGAGATAAAGGCTCCAAGGTTTAACTGCTCTGGGAAGAAGAGATCACATCAGTTGACTGAGGATCACAGAAAGGTCCAAAACGTCCATAAATATCCTTGGCTCGTACTGCAAAGTAGTACTTGCTACCAGACACAAACTGGGTAAGAGTGCATGCCATGGGCAAAGGGAGTGCCTTCACTTCCCCAATCTTCTTCCACTGTGAGGGCACGGTGGCACTGGGCTCCTCATGGTAGGCATAGAGGTGATAACTATCAACAGCAGCACAGCTTCGATCTACCTCCAGGACACTCCATGACAGTACAATGCCATTCTGACTCTGAACTCGTGCTAACTTTAAGTGTGGCTTCTGAGGCAGAGATGTGCTGGCAGCTTCTGGAGGCAGACGCTGTGGCTGTGGGGCTTCTGGTAAGGGGGCTGGGTGCACAGGGCGCGGGGGCTCCTAAAAAAGAAGAGCCATTTTGTTTTATTGTGATCACAGAAAGGACTATATTAGAATGCCAGGATTAAGACAGCTTAGAGATCACACAGACATACCATTTTATATTTAGAATTATGAAAAATACTAAATTGATAATTATGAAGTGATGGTGATTTGTAAACAAACTTAATATAGTGCTGAAGCTATTCCTTCTAACTTCCTAGTTGTAAAATACTGAGATTTTCTTGGCAAATAAGAGCCTTTGCTGATGCAATAGCATTTGGAAATATACTATAAATATAAGAAACAATCTACTTCTAGCAAAAGTCTCATTTTAGTAATAGCAATTAAAAAATCATGTGATATATACAACTACTTTCATTTTGAAGCTCTTTAGCATTATAAAGACAGAACATTGTTATAATTAAACATATTTAATGCTGAGTGTATATTATGTTCTTGGTTAGCCTACATGAATATATAAATTTTGAAAGGTAGGCCAGATGGTGAAAAAAAAGACCCACTCCAACCAACAGAGACAAACACAGACTCAAAATCAAAGGACAGAAAATGGCATTTCAAGCAAATGGAAACCTGAGGTGAGCAGGAGTAGCTGTACTTATAGCTAACAAAACAGACATTTTTTTTTGAGACTAAACCGTATGAAACACTAGGTCACTATGTAAAGATGAAGCAACCAATTTAGCCAGAAGACATAACAGTTATAAATCTATACACACCTCAAGCCAGAATACTTAATTTTATAAAGCAAACTAGCAGACCTAATGAGACAGACAAGCTCTAACAAAATAGTGGTTTTGACTACTTTCATCAATAGAGATGATTCAGATGAAAAAAATCAAAGTTGAACTATACTATACATCAAATAGACTTAGAAGATATTTACAGAAATATTCAATCCAATACCTTCAAAACTTTTTCCTTTTTATCATCATATGGGACCTTCTCTAGACTACATGTATTAGGCCATAAAACAAATGCTAATAAATTAAAAAATCACTGAAATCATATAATGGGGAAAAAAGTCAACAACTGAAGAAATTTTAGAAATACAAACACATGAAGATTGAACAACACACTACTGAATGAACAGGGGTGAACCATGAAAGAACAAAGGGAAATTTAAAAAGCTCTCAAATGAAAATGGAAACAATGTATCAAATCTCATGGGATACATCAAAACTAGGTCTAAGAGAGAAGTTTAAAGCAGTGAGTGTATGCATTAAAAAAAAATCCTCAGGAACTTTTAAAAGCAACAACAAATTAAATCCAAGTGGAAAAAAAAAAGTCCAGAGCAAAAATAAATGTAGAAACCAAAATAAAAAGCTGAGTCTTTGAAAATCTAAAAAAAAGGCCCTTTAAAAGGTACAAAAGTTAGATTAGTGATTACTAGAAAATGGAAGGCTATAGGAATCCTGAAAGTGGAAAAAGGTTAGATTTGATCTGTGCCTGTATGGAAATACTGTACTAGCCACATAACTATATTTCCTTTCTCAAAATATTTTGTTTCCTAAAGATTTAAATCACTTCAGTAAACATTTTTAAGACATAGTAAGATCTAAGGAAAATGGCTGAAACCATGAATTTTGGGAGTAGCACAGGAGTTTGTTTAAATAGACTATAATGTCTTTTCTAAGTCTTAAATTTTATGATTCAAAATCTGCTTCTAGGTAAGTCACATGAACTTTTGTTTTTACAAAACAAATGGAGTTTATTTCAGTTTTATACATAAAACAATATGACATCAAATTTGATTTAAAATAAGTGTATGGAAGGCTTGTGGGAATAGGTAGGTGGCAATGTAAGATTCTTTATATGCTAAAAAGAGTTAAAACTGCGTTGTAAAAATGTGGGGAATGTAATGCTTATATTCATTTGAAAATATTCATTTAAAAAGGTTTTTAATTACACAAATAAAATTAAAAGAAAAACTTCTAGTGATAGTTTATTCAAACAAAAATACTGCTTTTAAAAAAAACTTTCATAGGCTTGATGAGTTATAAAATTTGTAGAGATACATTATAAAACGTTTTTGCTATAATAATTTTTGAAAAAATAATCAAATAGAAATTTAATTGAATCTCCAAACAACCAAAAATACAATAAACAGTAATGGTGTATTTGCCACACAGCTAGAGAAGACAAGCACTGAAATCAGACCACATGACCTTTAAATAGCTCTGACACTGACTCAAGTTAATAACAGTGGATCAGCATTTAACATCTTTATTACACTTGAGAGGTTACTTGAGAGTACCTCCTACACAGTACATACTACTTTATTTCACTATAGTGGAATAATAAAAATAGTAAGTACTAAAAGCACAGGCTTTCAAGCCAAAATGCATAGGTTACTGTGAGGTATGTTGATTATGCAATTCCTCTGAACTTTAGCTACTGTAACTATTTTAGTATATGTGCTGCCGAAGTGAGCACTACTGTAACTATTTTAAAAAGACCTTAAAGCTGGAGATTTAGCTCAATGGTTCTAGTGCCTGCCTAGCAAGTGCAAGGTCTCTGGTTTGATCCCCAGAAACCATATACAACAGTGCTGGGCATGGTGACTCAAACCTACCAGCAATCAGTACCACATACCACAATGCTGGGCGTGGTGGCTCACGCCTGTAATCCCAGCACTTGTGAGGCAGAGGGAGGAGGATGGCTGAGTTCAAGGCTTGCCTGGGCTACACAGTGAGCTCAGGGCCAGCCTGAACTACAAAGACCCTGCTTCAAAAAAAAAAAAGATCTTGAAAGTTCTTCAGGCAGTAAGACTACAGAGAACTCTTGTGAGAACCAAGTATATTAACAATGCTTGAAACAGTACACACTCAACACTATTAGCCATTATTACGAATACTAAATGATATTTTATTAGATAACAGCCCTGATTATTTGCCTTCCCTGTTGTAAGTTAGCATTTTCCTTTAACAAATACTGTCATAATCATGTCATGATAACATGACATCATTTCAGAAGCTACATTATAAAGAAAATTTTTTGTTTTCTCTGTTGTGTCTTAAATGAATTGTTATCAGTGGACTATGTAAAACAAATTGATGACAATACAGCAGCTAAAACTGGTTTTAAGACTGAAGAATAGTACTAGAACATGGAAAAGTAAGAAATAAAATAATCAGGAATTGAGAGGAGCCAGGAATTTAGCTCAGTGGTTCCTGGCATCTGCCTTGCAAGCGCAAGGTCCTGAGTTGATCCCAGTAATCACATCCAACAATAACAAGTGTGGTGACTCATGCCCACTAGCAATCAGTACTACACACCATAATGCCGAGTGTGGTGGCTCATGCCTGTAATCCCAGCACACGAAGGGCAGAGGCAGGAGGACTGCTGAGTTCCAGGCTTATCTGGGCTACACAGTGAGCTCAGAGCCAGCCTGAACTACAAAGCGAGACTCTGTCTCCAAATAAATGAAAAGAAGAAATGAACTGAAATATAGATAGAAAGACAGATAGACAGACTCGGGAATTTAATCATGGGTTAGAAATGGGCTATTTTACATCATTTGCGTAGGTGCAGACCTATTTCTGTATACTGCATATAACACAATCAAACTGATCATCATCTGTAGGAACATTTATCTATAAAACCAATATTAATGTTGCAAAATAAATTTCTATTAGAAGAGCAGAAACACCTATCACTTCCTTTTGCTATTATATTACTACTTTAAAGGAAAATTTAACCACCAAAAAAAACAAAAACAAACAGAAAAAAATTGACGAACTTCCAGGAGGTGGTGGAGCAGTAAGCAAAAGTGGGTTACCTTACAGAATTCAGACATTGAGATATAGTAATTTGTGAAAAAAAAGGAGGGAGAATGCCGGAAATTTAACTCAGTGGTTCCAGTGCCTGCCTAGCAAGCATAAGGTCCTGAGTTTGATCCCTGGTAACCACATACAATAATACCAAGTGTGGTGACTCATGCCCCACCAGCAATCAGTACCACATACCACAGTGCCAGGTGTGGTGGCTCATGCCTGCAATCCCAGCACTCAGGAGACAGAGGCGGGAGGATTGCAGAGTTCAAGGCTTGCCTGGGCTACATAGTGAGCTCAGGGCCAGCCTGAACTACAAAGCAAGACCCTGTTAAAAAAAAAAAAAAAAAAAGTAGGGAGAGAGAGATGCATCCTTGGGACTCAGAAAGGACCTGAACCAAGAATTGGAGCCCACAGGGAAAGTGAAGAAAAAGGAGGTGGTAAATTGCACTTTCTTCTTAACTCCTGGCATGAGGTCCAAGGCTCAAATGTATAGACACAGTGAAGGCAGGAGACACCAAAGGCTTCCATGACAAGTAACTTCAGAGGACTCCAGGGAAAAACCCACTAGTGGAATAGTACAACAGAAGCTATAAACTGCAATGGATGGTGAGTGTCTTCAGTGCAAGCATCTCCTAGGGGGAGTCAGTCAGATGCTATTTTAGGAAGGAGTCAACTGAACCCAGGACTCAGAGCAACCTTGAGTTGGCTTCCTCTCAGGTAAACAAGTGACTGGGAGAGGAATAACCATAAGTTATATACAGGATCAGGGAGCAAAGATCAAGCCAGAAAGGGACAACCAGAGTGTTATAGGCTGAACAACTTGGGCCTTAAACCCACAATCAGGCCAGGATCAGCTTGAACTTCTGGGGAGCTGAAAGCAACAGAACTGGCATCCCACGCTAATCCTATTGCAGGGTTGCTGGGATCTTCAAGAACAGATCAGGGCTTTGTCTCATTTCTCTGCCAAAGACCACAGAGCCACACCCTGAATTGGACACTGCCACAAAACTGTAGACTCTAGAAGATAATCAAAGACTCAAAATTATAGAGAAATCTTTTTTGCCCCTCCTAATTTTTCCCCTTGTTTGTATTGTTTCATGAGGATGAGTATTGTTCTTAGTTTTTTGGTTATATTTAGTTCTTGTTTTTATCTGTCCATCCATCTGTCCTTTCTTCCTTTCTTTCCCCCGTCTTCACCAGTTTCCCAAAGCTTAGATAATAATTTGCCTTTGCTATTTGACCTTGCTTCTTTCTGAACTCTTTCTCTTTTATCATTTCTCTATTTTTTTTCTCCTAGGCCTTTTAAGTTTTCTTTGCCAAGAGTAAAATTTTCTATTGAGAAGATACTTCAGGGTTGTTTTTTATTTTGTTATGTGACTATAAGATCTTGTAAAGTGGTAAATTAAGTTACCCAAGTGCCATTTTGTAGACTATACGTGATGGATGCTATTATTATTTCTGATTGTGCTACTTTACCTAAACTGACACAGCTGTTGTGATCAACAACTATATGTTGTATATATGATACCAAGATGGTCTGGTGGATCATAAACAATATCATAGTTCAGTATCAAAGAACTGAAGAATAGGCCAAATAGGCAGCAACTTCTCATCTCTACGAAATTGAAGAGGCAGGATTTGGGGACAGTCTCAAAAGCCAAAGCCAGGATATTTCTGAAAACTAGTCACTTTCTAGGAGGTCTTGATACTACTAACAATAAGAAATTTACAACCATTAATGCAGAAAATAAATTTTAAAAAATAAAAAATAAGACACAGAAGCAAGTTATAGCCGCAGACCTCCAGCTCACCCATGACAAATCTAGAGAATGTGGAGATGGAAGAAATTAAACCAATCCTCCTGACCTTTCTGAAATAGTAGCTATAGTAACAAAGCAGATGAATGAAGCTCTAGAAAAAAACAAATAATTTCACAGATAACAAAAGATAATGACCATAATGAAGGATATTAATGAATTTACAATAGATATAGAAAAAATATATATATGAGCTTAGAAAATGATGGACATCATGAATACCCAAGATAGGAAGGAACTGAATTCCATCAAACAGATTGAAACAGATTTCCAGTAAATTAAAATTTCTGTTTAAAGTATATATGGAAGAATCTATCAATGTGAGGACAAAATAGCAGACCTACAAGAAAGGTTTGTGGTTAGTAATCATCAAATGAAAAACAACTTAAAAACTCCAGGGACTACAAAAAAAAAAATCAATCAACAACTGCTGTAAAATACAAAGAATAACTAAGAATGATAGGCATTAATAAAAAAAATCATAAGCTAGCACACAAAGGACATAAAAAACCTATACACAGAAGTAATGGCAGAAAACTTCATAAGCATGGAAAAAGTGGCTGATGCAGGTAAGTGAGGGATATAAAACTCCAATTAGCCATGATCAGCAAAAAAGTACACCAAGCCATATAATAATCAAGATTTCAGAAAATTAAACCCAAGAACAGAACATCAAAAGCTATTAGAGAAAAGAAACAAATAATTTGTAACGAAAACCCCTTCAGAATCACAACAGACTTCTTAACACAAAACTTTAAGACAAGCAGAGCCTGCAGTGAAATATTTCAAGCCCTAAAAGAAAACAACCTCCAAGCCAGTTTGGTGTATCCTACAAAATTATCTTTCAAAATCAATGGAGAATAAAGGTACTTCTATAGTACAGAACACTTGAAGAAAATCATGACCACCAAAACAGCTTTCTAAAGAGTTCTGAAGGATATTCTAGCCAAAGACAACAATTCCATGAATCCCAATAGAAGGAATCCGCTAGGTGAGGCAAACAATTAAACAGAGGAGTTAGGGAACCAACAAGAAGAATAATAAGATAACCCATATCAGTTATAACCATCAATGTGAAGTGGTTTCAGTTCACTAAGCAAAAGAAAAAGACTGGGAAAATGTATCAACAGGCAAGATCCAATAATATGTTATATACAAGAAATATATTTACCTCAAAAAGAAATTCATAGACTCACATTCAAAAGATGGAAAACAACACTCCGTGTGACAGCAGCCTGGGAAAAAGCAGAGAGGTAAGCTATTCTATTTGCAGACAACATGGATTTCAAGTGAAGTCTGATCAGAAGAGACAAAGTCACCAGATACTTGTCTAGGGAGCAGTCCAGGAGGAAGCAATAATGATCATAAATATATATACACAAAATACCAGCACACCCAACTATATAAAACAAACAGTAATGGACATGAAAAATCAAAAATAGAATTGTTAGGGGAAATCTTAATAACCCAGTGTCAAAAACAGATCATCTAGGCCAAGTGTGATAGCTCACACCTGTAATCCCAGCACTCAGGAGGTAGAGGCAGGAGGATAACCATGTGTTCAAAACTAGCCTGGGCTACATAATGAGTTCTATGCTAGCCTGAACTACAAAATAAGACCCTTTTTCAAAAAACCTAAAAAAACCCCAAAAAACAAAAGCCAAAAACCAAAAACTAAATAGATCAACAAGACAAACCAACAAAGAAATATTAGTGCTGAATCAAATCTTTGAACAAATGCTGTGAGTTATGGGGCAGCCTGGGCTACACAGTGAAACCCTGTCTCAGCAAAGCAAAACAAAACAAACTTCAGACAACTTTATTTAAAAAAAAAAAAAAAGGAAATAAAAAGACTCAAAGCCATGCAATTAGGAATGAAAAGGATAAAATCACAACAAAACCTAAAGAAATTCAGAAGACCATCAACACCTACTTGAGAACGTGTACACTAATGAAACAGAAAACACAGAAGAAATGGACAGATTGATATATATGAGTTACCGAAGCTCAGAGGTATAAAAATTCTAAATAAACCAATAGAGTCAATAAAATAGAAGTAATTTTAAAACTACCAGCAAAGAAAAACTCAGGTTCTGACAGGTTTATTGCTGAGTTCTAAAAAGAAATATAAAGAAGATCCAAGGACACTACTCCTCAAGCACTTTAATGAAAATGAAAAGGAACACTCCCAAAGTCACTCTGGGAAGCAAGCTTAATCCTACAAACAAAACCAGAAGGATCCAACAAAAAAGGAGAACTATAGGCTGATTACCTTATGAATACAGATGCAAAATTTTTCAATAAGATATTGGCCAACAGAAAGGAGCAAATCATCAAGAAGATTATACATCATAATCTAGTAGGATACACCCCAGGGATGCAAAGATGGTTTAATACATGCAACTCAATAAATGTTAATATATTATATTAACAGAACCAAGGACAAAACCACATGATCATCCCAACAGATGCAGAAATATCATCTGACAAAGTCAAAATCCAACCCATCCATGACTAAAAATCCATCCGTGGGGCTAGAGATTTAGTTCAGTGGTCCCAGCACTTGCCTCATAAGCACAAGGTCATGAGTTCGATCTCTAGTACAAAAAAAAAAAAATTAAAAACCCTGTAGAAAACTGGAATAGAATCATTTTTATCTCAATCTGATAAAAGCCATCTATGGCAAATCAACAGCCAATACCATACTAAATGGTCAAAAATTGAAACCTTTTACTCTAAAACCAAGAACAAAACAAGGATGGTTACTATCACCACTACTGTTCAATATAGTCCTAAAAACATTAGCCAGAGCAATAAAGTAAGAAAAAGAAATACAAAGAAAAAGGATAGGAAAGGAACTTGTTAAATTTCCATTATTGGTGGATGACATGATACTCTACATAGAAAAATCCCAAGAACCTCACCAAAAAGACTCCTACATTTAATAACCAGATTTAGTAGCATAGCAGTATACAAAGTTGGTACTCAAAAATCAACAGCATTCCTGTATACAAATAACAAATTCACTGAGAAAAAAATTATGGATGCAAAACTTTTAACAACAGCATCAAGAAAAATTAAATACTTAGGAATCAATCTAAGAAAGGAAGTAAAAGATTTGCACTACTCTGAAAAAGAAGATATCAAAAAATGGAAAAAAAATCCCTTGTTCTTAGATAGGGAGAACTATTACAGTGAAAATGGTCACATTTCCAAAACTTTTATACAGACATAATGCAATCCCAATCAAAATATCAGGAGCATACCTCACAACACCAGAGAAACATACAAAGAGAAAATATATACATGAAAAAATGTTTAACATTGCCAGTCATTGAAGAAATGGAAGTTAAAACACTGACATTTCATTTCATTCCCAAAAGAATGGCTGTCACCAAAGTATCAACCAATAACAAATGCTAGTGAGGCTGTGTGGAGAAAGGAACCCTTCTCCACTTCTGGTGAGAGTGTAAACTGGTACGATTGATATGAAAATCAGTATAGAGATTTCTTAAAAAAGCTAAAATTAAAGATTCCATTTGATTCAGCTGTTCCCCTTCTTGGTATCTTCCCAAAAGAGTTAAAAGCCTCACCCTATAACAATACATGCAAACTCATGTTTACAGCAGCACAATTTGTATCAGCTAAATGTTGCAAAGACCCTAGATGCCCATCATCAAATGGATAAAGAAAATGTCATTTTTATATACAACTGTACTGCTCTGCCATACATGACATTTTTATGTAAATGAATGCACCTTGAGAACGTACTTTTAAGTAAAAAATACCAGAAACACATTGAAATATTGTACTGTTTCTCTTGTGTAAGAAACTGAAAGCACAAATGAGGACCAAAAAGATGACAGATATTGGGAAGTTGGAAGAAAATGTTCAAATGGGAAAGGGAACCAGGAAAGGAGGAGAGAGGGAGGGGAAAGTGAAAAAAAAAAAAAGAATAGAAGGAAAAAACTAGAAATGAAGCTTTTGTAAATAAGGAGAGGAAGAAGGATAGAAGAGAGGGAAACTGGAATAAGCGGAATCAAGATACACTATGTACAGGTACAAATTCCCTATGATAAATGTGATCTTTATTTATAGCATGTACCCATAAAATAAATTTTAAAACTACTCAACAGTTTTTTAGTTGAGAATTTAGTAAAAGTAAGCACCAACATTTACAGTATGCACTTGTGGTGGTCGGTGATGCACTGTGAGCTGAGGTCCTGCTGATCCCAGGGTTAGTCCATTGTTTACAACATATGTGGTTGTTTGAGGCACTCGGACAGTAACACCTACAAGGGAAAATGAAGGAATAAATATCAGAATTCTACTGCAATTTGGTGAAACACTAACTAAACACTTGATGTCAGTGAAACAATGTTTTTAAAATTCATAAGGAGGGCCAGAGGGTTAGCTCAGTGGTTCCAGCGTCTGCCTCACAAGCACAAGGTCCTGAGTTTGATCCCCAGTAACCACATACAATGCTGTGCATGGAGACTCATGCCCACCAGCAATCAATACCACATACCACAGTGCCGTGGCGTGGTGGCTCACACCTGTCATCCCAGCACTCGGGAGGCAGAGACAGGAGGACTGCTGAGTTTGAAGCTTGCCTAGGCTACATAGTGAGCTCAGAGCCAGCCTGAACTACAAAGCGAGACCCTGTCTCAAAAAAAAATAAAATAAAAAAATTCAAAAGGAAAAATATTTGACCTAGATATCTACAAACTATCATTTAAGTCTATCATTTAAGTATGACAACAAAGAAATCTTTATACATGCAAATACAGTGTTCTTTTAAAAATATACTTTAAAAAAAAAACCAGACTCCAACATTCCCATGAACCCTTTCTCAGATAAGCACGGGAGAATGTATAACTTGAGATGAAAGAAAAAAATTGGGAAAGAGGGATAATATGAAATACAAGAACAAGATCAAATACAGAAAAAAAAAATACATATCCCTACTAGGAAGAATATAAACAGAAGTCCTACAACACTGATGTAACACATGTGAAAGTAAATAAGCCAGAAGGAACAATGTGACTCAAAAGGCAACAAATGGAAGCTGTCTTTCTAAAGATCCGTCCTGGCTCACATTTTTAATGAGGACAGAAAGTTCAAAAAGTTGCCCTTCTGTTACATTAATGACTTCTCTTCCTTTTCATGTCTTGCTGACTAGCTGGAGATACTCGTTTCACATCACAGAAAAGTTATGAAATATGCTGTGCTGCAGAAATAGTAAATTTAGAGTGATCTACTGGCTGGCCCTGAACTCACTATGTAGGCCAGGCTAGCCTCTAACTCACTGCAATCCTTTTGCCTCTGCCTCCTGAGTGCTTGGATTATAGGTATGAGCTACCACACTCAGCATGTTTTGAAATATGTGCAATTGTGGAATAGCTAAATCAAATGAATTAATGTATATATTACCAACTTTCAAGTACACTACTCACTGTTATTAACTGATATAATAAATCTATGTTGTAGAATAGATATAAACTTAAGGGTCTTAATACATTATAAGAATTTTTTACAAAATCTAATATTAATATAAGTTACTTCAACAGAATGGTGAAGAGAATTACACATATATCAGAACCATATACAACAAAAGAGTCTCTTACTATTCTGAGGATTGACCTGACGAACAGCAGGAGCCTGCATAACAGTTCCTCGCAGTGGGGCCTGAGCTGGTGGTGCTGGGAGAGTTGTATAAACCACCTGATGGTTTGTAGGAGCTCTTGGAACAGGAAGTCTTGTGGTCACCTGAGTTACTGGACGATGTGTTACATTCACGGTGGTTGGAGCTAGTGGAAAGTAGAAAAATGTATTAAGAATGCAGTGGATTCTATGTTAAGTAAACAGTATTAAATGTTATCCTTACATAAAGCTGAATTATCAAAAAGAAGAAAAAGAAATGAACAGTTTGCTTTGTAATCTTGAAAGAAAGATTAAAAAAGCCAATCAAAATTAACAGTATTAAAATCCAAGCTTCAGAAGACAAGAGTAATGCTCCATCGGCACCACTGGTTAGCGCGTGGTACTTACACAGAAAATGAGAGGACCTCAATCCTATCTAATTCCCTTTCCAAGCTTCAGTTTGACTACATGACAATCATATGAACTTTTTTTTAAAGGCCCAACATTTAAGAATATGACTGCTATAGGAATGATTTAAAAGAGCAATTTTTCTCTCTTTAACTTTAAGTTGTTCTCAGAAGAGTGGACTTATTGGCCCTCAGAGCCATTCCCCAAGCAGGTACAAATCTAAGACCATATTGTTATTGCCACAGGCCATGAAACTGGGTGGCTATTTTTGTACACAACCCCCCCCCCCAACCAACCTATATCTCTGGCTGCTTAATATAATTCACATTTTGTCTGTCTCACCCCTATTCCAGCATTCTTTGCATCTACATTCCAGAGAGTACACTTTTAGCAATGTCAACATATTCATTTTTGTAAAATTTGGTCCTAAACATTTACTTACAATGGAACTATAATATTATAATTCTTTTGCTGGGTGTAATGGCACATGCCTATTATTTTAGCACTTTGGAAGACTGAGACAAGAAGATTTTCTTGAGTTCGCGACATCTTGGGCTACACAGTGAGTTCAAGGCATAGCAAGACCTGAACTACATAGCAAGACCTGTCTCAAAATGGAGAATTTACTTTTTTGGTTTGTTTTAAGAGATGGGGTCTTTCTCTGTTGCCCAGATTCCTATGTTCAAGTTATTATCTGACTTAGCATCTGAATCAGGATGAACAGTAACAGTGACTTTTAAGGATTAACATTTTCTTGTAATAACTCTGAATTAGAATCACACTTTATAAAAGACTATGCAGTAACTATATAACAGAAAAACTCATAACCACTTTTACATGGAATTTTTATTTTTCCTCAATACTGGGGATTTAACCCAAGGCCTTAGTAGTAAGCTATATACCAGTCTTTGTTGTTTTTTATTTTGTAACAGAGTCCCTCACTAAGTTGCCCAGAGTGGGCTTAAACTTGTGATTTCCATGCCTCAGACTTGCAGAGTGCTGGAATTATAAGTGTTCACTACCACAGCTCACAAAATGGGATCTATAATAAACAGGCTTAAAGGCTTCTTTATGAAAAAGATCCTGCAACCTAGCGATGTAGCTCAGTGGTAGAGTACTTGCCTACCATGTATCAGACTGCAGTTCAATCTCTAACACTATAATATAAAAAATAAATGCAACTAAGGACACTTCAGTCTTTATATGTGTTAAGTTTCAATGTGGTCCTTCAGAAAAGAGAAAAAATTATACAAGAAAAACACAATTCTTTCCATTATGCTCATGTACTTGCACTATGACATTTCCTTCTAAAATACCTAAATTTAGTAACAGATCATAAAGTTTTAAGAGTGTAAAGATACAGATATCACTGCTCTGAAGGTTAAATAATGACTGCCTATTTAGATAGAATAGTATTATTTCAATAGGAGAAGCAATCTAAAACCACTATGCTAGAAATAAAGTATATAAATATATCATTTTGCTTGGCAATGTCTACAAAGTAAAACAGTTCAAGTGACAGTAATGTCTGGATAATCATTTAGAATTCTGAAATCAGGCAAATGTACACCAAACAAGTAGGCACTTGACTGCCTCAAAAAACAATTTCACAATTGAAAGATTAGTAAACAAATAGTTTACTAAATCACTAGAAGAGGTCTCTTTTCTTGTATGTTATTTTGGCATCCTAAACAGAAATTTAATGAGAAATCTCATTTTAACTCACTGTGTTCCTTAATGAGATGAGTGCTTATATGCATCTCCAAGCAAGAGAAGCTGTCTTGACTGGCTTCTTAAATTTTGGTGATATAGGCTTTATCTCAAAAACCTCTTATTTATAATTTCTCAAAATGTAACAAAGTATTAGCATTTACCACATAAACTGTATGTTAGGCCAGTTAAAGTAAATTCAAGATAAGACTCACTTAAATAATTGTTTGATTAATTATAATGTCCTGGTTGTACACATCATTTTAACCAACTCTTGCAAAGAAACTCCATCATTTCTGCTCTTCACAGAAATAGAGGTTAAGCCTTTCTTTGTAGTAATTTTCCACAATGCTGCTATTTAAAACAGCAAAAACTAAATTACACTGCATTCAAAGATAGATGGTATCTTCAAAGTAACAATAAGAATTATTCTTAATTTTCTGTCTAAACTTTCCATTCAATTCCGCAATCACAATTCTCTGCAGGCAAAACTTGAGCCTCATCAATGATTTAGAAAATGTACCTGTAGGTAGTAAGTGTATGGTAGTTTGAGACGGTCCACTTGTTGGCACCCCAGATGGCTGAAGAGGTGGTGCTGGTTGTATGGGTTGCAATGGTCGAGACATGGGCTGGGAAGAACCCATGGTTGATACAGGAGTGTGACTGACTTTCTTGGAGTCTGTTACTTAAAAGTGAAATATTATGATTAATGACTGAAAAATCTTTAGGAAACACAGGTCTTTTTCCTTGTGGATGGATTTTGTTTTTGCTCGCCACTTTACCTATCTTTATGAGAATGACTTCTTCCAACTTAGAGATGTATTTTTTGCTGATCTGAATACCAAGCTGGAAGCTATTTAAATATTTTCAAAAAAAAAAAGGAAACAATGCTTGTGCATATAGGGGTGAGGGGGAGGTAGGATGGGTAGGGGAAGGGGAAAAATGAGAATTAAGTTGTGTCATATAAAATTTATTAAGAAATGAATAAATATTTTCATTGTTTCTTCTGAAAGATTCTAATTCATATTTATAGGAATTCAGCTTTCTTTAGTTAAAGAAATTATTTCTGGTCAATATACTATCTTGCCATCGAAATTAGTTACACTGCTTACCTGACTATATATCTGTTATCTACAAGTTATATCCTAAACTAATATTATAACTTGATGTTTTTGACTGAGAATTTGAAATTTTCAGCTATTCAATGTTTGCTAATACAAATGACTACTTTACCATTATTATCCAGTCTTTAAAATAAAATACACCTATACAATGTCTAGTTTTAGAAAAAGGTTTTCAAAAGCCTATGTAATAAATGTTTGTACCTCAAACAAATCCCTTAAAGAAATCACCATATCATAAGAAATAGTAAGAGCTGAAAGTCTTTCTACTTAAAGTGATACTGAGACCTCTGTCCTTTGGAATTCCATACTAAAATGTAAAGAATATATAAGGCCTGAGCAACTGATACTTTTTGAGACAGGGTCTCGCTTTGTAGTTCAGGCTGGCCCTGAGCTCACTATGGTGCCCAGGCAAGCCGCCATGAACTCAGCAATCCTCTAGTCTCTGCCTCCCAAGTGCTGGGATTACAGGCATGAGCTACCACGTCTGGCACTGTGGTATGCGGTGTTGATTGTTGGTGGGCGTGTCTCCACGCCCAGCATTATATTGGTTACCGGGGATCGAACTCAGGACCTTGTGCTTGCGAGGCAGGTGCCGGAACCACTGAGCTAACCCTCCGGCCCGAGCAACTGATACTTTTGGTGTTAAAGAAGAGCAATGAATGTACTTTTGAATGGGAGAATTCAGAGAAAAACCCAGAGATTGGGCAATGGAGAAAGAGCATCCAGAAGACTTGGACGCTAGAAGGTGAAATATCCAGAGCAATGCAAGTAATTTTCCTTACTTTACATTTTAATATAGAATAAGCTCTGCCTATGCCCTCTCAAAAATAACCTATATTTGGGCTGGAGATTTAACTCAATGGTTCTGGCCTCTGCCTAGCAAGCACAAGGTCCTGAGTTCGATCCCCCCATAACCACACACTCTGATGCCAAGCATGGTGACTCATGCCCACCAGCATCAATACCACAAACCATGATGCCGGGCATGATGGCTCACGCCTATAATCCCAGCACTCAGGAGGCAGAGGCAGGAGGATTGCTGAGTTCAAGGTTTGCCTGGGCTACATAGTGAGCTTAGAGCCAGCCTAAACTACAAAGCAAAACCCTGTCTCAAAAAAACCCCCTGTATTTTGCCCCCTAAGGATTCAATATACTGAAATATGCTCATAGAAATAATACAAATAATATGAAAGCAATACAGATAGTTGAAAGCAATACAGATAGCATGAAACTCTTAAAAGAATAATCATACTAATATGAGTTCAATATTGATGCATGACATAAATTTCCCAATTGTATTTCATACCATAAACCAAATGAAACAAAAATATATTATATAATTACACAGCTATTAATTTTGCTAAAACAAGCTAAAATATAACTTTTAGTTTTAGTTTCAGTATCTTTAGTATATGTGCTGCCGAAGCGAGCACATAGTTTCAGTATCTTTAAAGTTAACAACTTACCATCTTATCTTACTAGGTTTTCTAAATGCATATTTTACAGATACATCTGATAAGTTTGTATAGTCAAGTAATTCTGTGAAATATTTTAGATCCTGAGTTATAACTAGAGACTTATAGTATAAATGCTATACCATAATAAAGAATCAGTGAAGTCTAAGGGGAGAAAAGCCCCATGGACCTCAGCTCAGCATTTCCCAAGAATACTGACTAGAACTTTTTTTTTTTTTTTTTTTGAGACAGGGTCTCGCTTTGTAGTTCAGGCTGGCTCTGAGCTCACTATGTAGTTCAGGCAAGCCTCGAACTCAGCAATCCTCCTGTCTCTGCCTCCCGAGTGCTGGGATTACAGGCGTGAGCCACCACGCCCGGCACTGTGGTATGTGGTATTAATTGCTTGTGGGCATAAGTCTCCACGCCCAGCATTGTATGTGGTTACCATACCACTGTATGTGGGATCGAACTCAGGACCTTGCGCTTGGGAGACAGGCGCCAGAACCACTGAGCTAACCCTCCGGCCCTGGAACTTTTAATATCTAGCCACAATGCACAAGAATAACTGAAATATAGTTTAATATTTATAAGGTATCTTTCTAAATACTATAATCAGAATGCTAAGAATTTTTAATGTGTTAAATTTATTTACATATTTATTTACAAAATGGTTGAGAATTAACTCACAACCAAATTTAAATATACACACATTTGGAAATATCTATAAAGGTGCACACACGCACACACACATAAAGATATTTTAATGCTGAGCCAGGAGACCTAGATTTGACCACTAGGTCCCTTATGATTCTGACATGTCTTCGCCAGACACAATAAGTTCCTTCAACTCCAAAAAGAATAAGACAAGTTTACTGCAAGGACCAAGTGAAATAATATACACTAATGCAGAAAAGTACTCCATAAATTAAATATTCTCCTAACTGCTATTTTCCTCTATGCCATGCTCATAATCTTTTCAAGATCTCATTTCTACTTTTTAATTTTAATTTTAGAAATCTTCATTTTCAACAGGGTAAGAATACACCAAACATAATCTATGGAAATCTGTATTCACAGACTATTTTAGTATATTAAGAGGAAAAAAACCACAGCAAAGCATTGCTTAATACCATTACTATTTAAGTACCTTGTGAAGATCCACTTTCTTCATCATCCATTGTGAGATCAATTACTCCACCTGAATCACTGCCAGTGGCTTTTCCACTCTGAAAAAAAAAAAAACTGCATTATCCACAGGGAAGTGGCAGATAGAAGGGAGAGGTACAGTCACAGTGAAGGGAAAGACGAAATACGAGCACGTTGGCTCAATATGGGTCCCTCAATGGATTTGTGTGATAAAACAGTTTGTCAAGGAAATGCCCTAGGATTTTCATGAATTAAGCTCTGCCATAAAAATACAACTTTCAAGTATTTTCAGAAGAAATCCTAGGCTTTTAAAAAAATTTCAGACCAGAGGGTTAGGGATTTAGCTCAAGTGGTACCGTACCAACCTTGGACACACATAGGCCCAAGTTTGATCCCTGGTGCTGGGGAAAAAAATATCGTAACACTTTAATAGAGCTACTGAAATGATGGATGTCTCAAGTGCTATGAGACTAAATGAAAGTATCAAGATATGTTATTTGGAAATTCAATCAGTAAAAACAACCAAAACATCAAAGGGAATCTTGAAAGACAGAATTTGGTTACCAAAAAACTTAAATCTGTTTCTTCCTTTTCCCTAAAAAAAGTGTTATAGTAGGGCATTACATGCCATAAGCAAACATCAATCTTAACCAAAGTCAACTCACTGTTCAAAATGTAATCAAGATGCTGCTCTGAAAATACACTTTAAAACCATAGAATGGTGACAAAAGAAGAAGGCAGGGCCGGGCGTTGTGGCTCATGCCTGTAATCCCAGCACTCGGGAGGCAGAGACAGGCAGATTGCTGAGTTCGAGGCTTGCCTGGGCTACATAGTGAGCTGAGGGCCAGTCTGAACTATAAAGCAAGACCCTGTCTCAAAAAAAAAAAAAAAGAAGGCAGGACAACACATCTACTAAACTAGGACTCTAATGTAAAAAAAAAAACTAAATTTTGAGCCTTAATATTTCAAGTTTATTAGCTATATGAATTTGTGTTTAAAAAAAAAACTTCCTCGCCAGGCGTGGTGGCTCACGCCTGTCATCCCAGCACTCGGGAGGCAGAGACAGGAGGATTGTTGAGTTCGAGGCTTGCCTGGGTTCCATAGTGAGCTCAGGGCCAGCCTGAACTACAAAGCGAGACCCTGTCTCAAAAAAATAAAAAAAAAAACTTCCTCAATTTGTAAAATTGTGAGGATTAATCTATACATGTACACAAGGTGTTTAGCATTACACATAACACACAGTAGCTACTT
>PVIC010014307.1:24967-36867 GCA_004025085.1 Thryonomys swinderianus | reverse complement strand
AGGCTGGCCCTGAGCTCACTATGGTGCCCAGGCAAGCCGCCGCGAACTCAGCAATCCTCCTGTCTCTGCCTCCCAAGTGCTGGGATTACAGGCGTGAGCCTCCACGCCCAGCATTATATGTGGTAACCGGGGATCGAACTCAGGTCCTTACGCTTGCAAGGCAGGCGCCGGAACCACTGAGCTAACCCTCCGGCCCTGGCATGGTTGGTTTCTTACTGTAGCTATATTTTCAGTTCCCTGATAGGTAATGATATTGAGCATTTTTCTATGTATTTATTGGTCACTTGTAACTCTCTTTTTTTCACAAGTACCCATTCAAATCATTCACCCATTTTCAGTTAGATTACTTGGTTTTCCGTTGTTAATTTTTTTGATATATATTCTGGATATATTTTGTTTTTGTTTTTGTTTTTGTTTTTTGAGACAGGGTCTCGCTTTGTAGTTCAGGCTGGCTCTGAGCTCACTATGTAGCCCAGGCAAGCCTCGAACTCAGCAATCCGCCTGTCTCTGCCTCCCGAGTGCTGGGATGACAGGCGTGAGCCACCACGCCTGGCTTTATTCTGGATATATTTTGGATATTAATCTTCTATCAGGTGAGTAGCTGGCAAAGATCTTATCCCTTTCTCATATCTCTATTGATCGTTTCCTTCACTGTGGAGGTTTTTTAATAGAGGTAATTCTGTTTGTCAATATTTGCTTTTGTTTCTTGAGCGTTTAGGGTTTTATTTAGGTGTTGCTTTTGCCCATGTCTTGAAGTATTTCTCTTACATATTTTTGTAGTGGTTTCAGAGTTTCATGTCTTACATAATGATCTTTGATCAATATTGAGTTGTTTTTATACCGAGAGATAAGGATTTCACAGAGAGGTTTCTGTAAGATATAAGCGTTAGCTTTCAATTTTCTACATGCAGATATTTATTTTTCCTGGTGTCATCTATTAAAGAGGCTGTCCATTCTTTAATGTATGATTTTGTCACTTTTGTTGAGAATCAGTTGGCTAAGACACACAGATTTATTTCTGGGTCCATTACTCTGCTCCGTTGGTCTACATGTCTGCTTTTATGTCGATACCATGCTGTTTTTGTGACTATGCCTCAGTAATAGAGCCTCCAGCTTTACTCTTTTCTTCCTCAAGATTATCTTGGCTCTTTGGGATCTTTGCACATCCATATGGTTCTTTGCCCTTTGGCTAAGATGACAAAGTGTATAGCTGCTGGCTGCCCATCCACATTTGAACACCACTTCTGCCTTCTCTCTTGTCCTTCCTCCTCTGGACCCATAAGCTTGAGATCACTTTAGGAGGTGACTCTGAATCCTCTTTTGTCCTCATAGTGGCTTACACTGCTACTGCACTTACTGCCTCCCATTTGCCTGCTGCCCATTTTACCTGATTCTGCAACTGAAATCAGTTCAGGTTTCACAGGACATTTTTTTTAAGACTAAGTCTCACTTTGCTGTTCAGGCTGGCCCTGAGCTCACTCTGAAGCTCAGGCAAGCTTCAAACTCAGCAATCCTCCTGTCTCTGCCTCCTGAGTGCTGGGATTACAGGCAGGAGCTACCACACCCGCACTGTGGTATGTGGTACTGATTGCTGGTGGGTGTGAGTTACCCCATCCACTATTTTGTATGTGGTTTGAGGATGGAATCAGGGACTTGCTAGGCAGCCACTGGAACCACTGAGCTAAATTCCAGCCCTCACAGGACCTTTTTAAAGTACCAGGATAATGACTAGGTCTGGCTCATCCGTGAGAGTCCCCATTTCCTCCTCCCTTGCCTGCCTTCTTTGGAACAAATTCATACATACCTCTGCATGCTTCTTATTTTTAATTTTTCCTCTTCCTATAGATAGAACTTAGGAGGTTTCCATGGAAACTCCTGGACAAAGATAAAGAACTCTTGAGCAGAGGTGAGATGAGCAAGCTTTGCTCATTTCAGTGGGACTCTGAGAGTGTCTTACTCACTCCTTCCCTACTCCTCCTCCAACCTTTCCCTAAGCAGCTCTCAAATCAGTTTCAGAAGCCCCAGAACTGTATGGTTTAGGATTGAGCAGATGGTAGTGACAGTGGCCATGAGAGCTGCAGTCTTAGGAGGAAGCTACTGCTGGGTAGGTTGTCTGGCAGCTTCACAAAATCTGAAATCTTGTGTGTTTCACAGGAAAAGAGCAGTTCTCAACAACTAACCAAATTGCCCCAGCTGTGTCACGAGGATTCGGGTTCGGAGACCTATATCTCAGTCACCACCATAGCTTCATCTCACTGGGCATAGCAGAAAGGCCTTCTGGGGACTTCATAGCCATGCTTTGCCACTTGATGGTACTGACGCTTTAATTACTCCAGATGCCCTTGTCCGTATTGGAATGCTGGGCCAAACTGTTCTCCGAATTGTTGGAGAGACTTGGAGTTTTAGAGATGCTCATAACGTAAGCTGAGTTGACCATAGCTGGGTGGAACTGTGATTAGGAATCTAATACCATTCAATGAGAAAATTCTGGAAATGGGATATGTTTTCAGTGGGAGTTATTTGGGTAGGTCTCAGTGACCACTGACCTTGCAGAGGTCAAAGGCAAATCTGGGAAAAGACATGTGAACTCCTTGATATAAGATAACTCATGCATCTGACCGTGTTTCCTCCAAAGTCTCATTGCCTTAGAAATTCAGATCTAAACTTTGATTGGAGCTGAAATCCAGGGTGAGGGAAACTTGACCCTTGAGCTTTGAGAAGATTTGTTCCAGCTCTAAATAGTGAGTCATATTCCTGAGATTTTACACCATTTTTTTGTAGTGCTCTGGCCAATCCAAGTGTAGAAAGAGATCGAGATCCTTGTACGTCAGGCCTTTACTTGGGCCGCAGGCCTCAGACACTCACATAGAAAGATCATAATACCGGAACCGGAAGGGGTTTGGCATCCAGAAGTTCTGACAGGTGGGTCAGAGGCTCCTGGGGGCTGCGGGCTCACAGCAAAGACACCAAGGAGCAGAGCGTGCACTGAGCATTCCCTGTGGACCTAGTATGTCAGCATTGCCACCATCTCTCAGGACCATGCTACCTTTGGGGGGGGGGAAGCAACGTTCACACCTAGAAAAAACTCACCATCACTAATTATTTGTACATCTTTTCTCTTACAAATGAAGTAGATATGGGCCAAGTAGAAGAAGAGAATGACGTGGTGATGGCTGGATTCACACCTGGATGGCTGGGGCTCCAGGCAGGGACCCATTATACCAGCACCCACTGTGCGGCTCCCACACAGTAGAAGGCAGTTGTCCCAGGGCACAGGAAGCCTTGGGAGGCAGAGGCAGGAGGATTGCTGAGTTCGAGGCTTGCCTGGGCTACATAGTAAGCTCAGAGCCGGCCTGAACTACAAAGCGAGACCCTGTCTCAAAAAAAAAAAAAAAAAAAAAAAAAAGTTACATGGTTTCACCTTCCCAGAATAGGTAAATGGCATCAATAAGAAACCCAAGCGTTTGGGGGTGGTGGACAGGAGGGGAAGAAGAGGGGAAAGGAAGCAGTAGTTCTGAGGACGTTCGTTTCTTTCACTCCCCTTCTGAAAAGCAAATTAATATTTTAAATCAGTTTCCTATCACAGAGTGTGAATCATAATGCAGCGATGGGCTATCCTTCCTTTCAAGACCAGAGCTGAAAAGGGCTTTGAACTTAAATGTAATTGTAACTTCAGATCTAGTACGTTCCTCTCTGCTTCTGAACCTAGGTCAGTCAAATCCAGGATTTGTTTCCTAGGCAATTTTTGAGGAGTTCAGAATACAAAGGTCCATGTTTAAACCCTGTTGGTTCTTAAATTTGGGAGGCGGGCTACGAGAGTTTAACTGGTATTGATCTCCAGGGTTCAGCCCTGAACTCTTTGGTATCTGTGAAGATTCAGGGCTTCTGTCCCGATGACCTTGAAGCAGGTGAATGTGCATCTGTGTGTAGCGAGCAAAAACCTGGGGCGATGGATGGAGGTGACTATAACACATTGCGAAGGAGTATCCAGGAACACCTGTGATCACGTGGGTTGTCCAGGCGCAGGGGACAGCGGTGACACGCTGAGACAAGATAATCTGCAGGGAGTCTTTTCAGGGATGTGGCTGGAGTTAAGGGACATTACCAGGAGAAAAATGCAGCACCCAGCCCGGCAGCCGAGGCGGTAGCAGCTGCAGAAGGTTGCCTGACCGAGGCTGTTGTCTTTGCTACAAAGATGCACTCAGTGCACGAAGATACTGTATGGAGGAAGGTGAAGGACACAGCCCTGTCCCCGATGTCCTTTGGCCTCCTTATCTCTCACCACCGCAGCCTTTGGTAGGACTCGACCGGAAGCCGAGAGGGCAGGAGGGCCGCTTATGAGGCTCAGCCTGCAGAATCACAGAGACAGCGAGCATTGCCCAGACACAAGCTTCCTACCCCAGAGTCTCCCTTCACCAGTCTTGATTTTCCTTTTTATGGCACACTTTGTCTCGAAAGTGTAAAGTCTCGATTAAGTGAAAAGTACATGTGCTGTGGAGCTAAAGAATAATAGCTCGAAGTCCCAGCTGTACCATCTACAGGTGGGCAAGGTACTCACTCATCCTCCACATTCTGCTTCCTCCTTCCTTCGTGAAATGTAGATACCATTAAACACCTCCCAGGTTGATGCGAGACTTAAAAACTATATATTTCTATCTGTCTGTATCGCTAGCTATATCTCTTAGTTTAGTAGTCAGCACACCCTCCGTGTCCAGTAAATGCTGGTTATTTTTCTCCTAAATCCTCCCCCTGTACTCTGGGTCATACCTCCCCTTGTTTCTTATATTAGCTTCATGAAGTATTTGTCCTTTTCTAAATCTTCGATTTCTTGATCTCCAGTGGTTCTTTTCTCTTTATTTATAAATATATCTTTTCCTGCTATTAAAAAAGAAACCTTTCTCTTAATTTTAACTCCTCTCTTATCTGCCATATCTTGTCTTAGCTATCATTCTCTTCAGAAATATATATATATATATATATATATATATATATATATATATGTCCTTCTGACTCTGTCTCTGCCTCTCTCTCTCTCTCTTCACACACACAATCTGGAGAATGGGATGAGCTAAGATAGGGGAGAGGAACTGAAGGTAAAAAAAAGGGTCAAGAGGGCCAGAGGGTTAGCTCAGTGGTTCCGGCGCCTGGCTCGCAGGCGCAAGGTCCTGAGTTCGATCCCGGTAACCACATACAATGCTGGGTGTGGAGACTCACGCCCACCAGCAGTCAATACCACACACCACAGTGCTGGGCGTGGTGGCTCACACCAGTAATCCCAGCACTCAGGAGGCAGAGACAGGAGGATTGCTGAGTTCCAGGCTTGCCTGGATTACATAGTGAGCTCAGAGCCAGCCTGAACTACAAAGCGAGACCCTGTCTCAAAAACCAAACCAAACAAAACAAAAATAAAAACAAAAGGGTCAAGAATAGATATATAGCTGGGCGTGGTGGCCTGTAATCCCAGCATTCAGGAGGCAGAGGCAAGAGTTCAAGGCTTTCCTGGGCTACAAAGTGAGCTCAGGGCCAGCCTGAACTACAAAGTGAAACCCTGTTTAAAAAAAAAAAAAAAAAGGCCGGAGATTTAGCTCAGTGGTTCCGGCACCTGCCTCGCAAGCGCAAGGTCCTGAGTTAGACCCGGTAACCACATACAGTGCTAGGCATGGTGACTCACGCCCACCAGCCATCAATACCACATACCACAGTGCTGGGCGTGGTGGCTCACGCCTGTCATCCCAGCACTCGGGAGGCAGAGGCAGGAGGATTGCTGAGTCTGAGGTTTGCCTGGGCTACATAGTGAGCTGAGGGCCAGTCTGAACTACAAAGCAAGACCCTATCTCAAAAAAAAAAAAAAGAATAGATATATATTTGTAGTAGTTTCCATACATGAATATATTTATTATGGATCATAAATACTATATTATATACATATATATACTATACTATATACATATATTCTATACTATATACATATATATACTATACTATATACATATATATATACTATATTATTTACATATATAAATATAAAAAGGGGAAATCAGCATATATCCATCGCTCTAAGTTCCTTACCATCTCTTCATTTTTCAGCTCCTTGCAGTCTGCTTTGTTTTCTGACATTGTGCCAAAAATGAACTCAGAATCAGGCATCATGGCCCACACCTATGTTCCCTGAACTCAAGAGGCTGAGGCAGGAGGATCACTGTGAGTTTAAGGCCAGCCTGAACTCAAACAAACAAATGAAAATAACAAAAAAACAATCTCAGAAGTCTCTGATTAGCTCACAAATGCCAAATCCAACAGCTCCTCTTTTTGACTTTGCCGTGCTTTGCAGCATTTGGCTTCTCGGCCATGTTTTTCTTCTTGAGATGCCCGCTGCCATGGGTTCAGGGCTGGCGAAGCTCTTTGGCTTCGTGTTGGTCTATCTCTGGGCCCCTGCCAGGTCCCCTGTAGGCCCTCCACGTACTTTTCTTTCTCTGGCACACAAGTAGTTGTTGCTGTAATGGGTATTTATTTATTTTTTATTTTTTTGCTTTTTGGAGACAGGGTCTCACTTTGTAGTTCAGGCTGGCCCTGAGCTCACTATGGTGGCCAGGCAAGCCGCCGTGAACTCAGCAATCCTCCTGTCTCTGCCTCCCGAGTGCTGGGATGACAGGCGTGAGCCACCACGTCCCGCACTGTGGTATGCGGTGTTGATTGTTGGTGGGCGTGAGTCTCCACGCCCAGCATGATTTGTGGTTTCCGGGGATCGAACTCAGGACCTTGCGCTTGCGAGGCAGGCACCGGAACCACTGAGCCAACCCTCCGGCCCTGTAATGGGTATTTATTTGGTCTTCTCCTCCCATTTCTGCTACACTGAGGTGGAGAGAGTAGTAGCCTCTTTGTCTTCTTTATTCTTTTATTGCCCCACCTAATCCTGCAGCGCAGCCAGCGCCTGACCCCGAGTAAGTGTTGAACAATGTTACTTGAAAAGAGAATGGGTTACAACATTCCTTCAAGATGACTTCCTTTGCTTTTGTCTCAAATGTACGTCCCACTTACCTCTTTAGAGATAACAGGTCGGTGGTGACTTTTTCTTTTTTTTTTTTTTTTTGAGACAGTGTCTCACTTTGTAGTTCAGGCTGGCCCTGAGCTCACTATGTAGCCCAGGCAAGCCTGGAACTCAGCAATCCTGCCTCTGCCTCCCGAGTGCTAGGACGACAAGCTTGAGCCACCATGCCTGACACTGTGGTATGTGGTATTGATTGCTGGTGGGCGTGAGTCTCCACGCCCAGCATTGTATGTGGTTACTGGGGATCGAACTCAGGACCTTGTGCTTGCGAGGCAGGCGCCGGAACCACTGAGCTAACCCTCCGGCCCTTGTGGTGACTTTTTCTTTAAGGGCCTGTCAATCAGTATTTTTGACTTGCAAGCCACGGGGCTCTGCTAGAGTGACCTGCTCTGCTGTTGTCGGGAGAATGCAGCCACAGACCATGCTAAACCCAGAGGCATGGCTGTGTTAGTTACAAAAATTTACAGAACACTGCTCCAGCTCATGTTTCCAGGGATTCTTTGGACAATGACACACAACTGGTATAAGGACCCCTCAAACTCAGTTCTTCCCACCTGAAATCCTTGTTTTCTTTTCTTTATTCCTCTAGAGCTTCTCCGCTTATTGTAATGCTTGGGTCATTTTCTATTCTCTCCATTCTTCCAGCCATTCAGGACAGAAAAGGGAGTTGGTGAGCTTCCGCTTTTCCTTCCCTTCCACAGCCCGGACCCTGACCACGGTCTCACAGCTTCACTTCTGTGGTTTCCTTCGCTTTGTCCCTGAGGTAGCTCACGCTCTCATTAACTCCCCTTGATTATTGCCCTCACCTTCTAGTCTCTTCCTTCGTGAGTGGCCTGACTGTGCCACGTCCCTACCCCTTACAGACACTTTTTGTGTTCCTGCTATCTGTGAACACAGTTTCAATTCTTTAACAGAAATTCCAGCTTCTTCATCCCCTTCTCGGCTTCCACTCATCCTTTCATGCCTCTCTTCTCTTTATCATTTTTCTTCCTGGGTACAGTTTCTGGCTCTGCTTCCCATGAAAGTCTTTATGCTTCGGGATCCAGGTCACCTGTCTCATTGGCTTGGAGGGCCTCCCCAGCCCCAGGCCTGAGGGAGCTGCTGTCTACTGCACTCCTGTGCCGTTAGATTATGGTTGCTACTGATCAGCACTGTGATAGCATTCTTTTTTTTGTTGTTTTTTGGTTTTTTTTTTGAGACAGGGTCTCGCTTTGTAGTTCAGGCTGGCCCTGAGCTCACTATGTAGCTCAGGCAAGCCTCGAACTCAGCAATCCTCCTGCCTCTGCCTCCCGAGTGCTGGGATGACAGGCGTGAGCCACCACGCCCGGCACTGTGGTATGTGGTACTGATGGCTAGTGGGTGTGAGTCTCCACGCCCAGCATTGTATGTGGTTTCCGGGATCAAACTCAGGGCCTTGCACTTGCGAGGCAGGCTCTGGAACCACTGAGGTAAATCTCCAGCCCCTGTGATAGCATTCTTGAGGGCAGGAACCATGGCCTATTCATTCCATACCATAGTTTCAATTTTAATTCCCAGGCTCGCGCACAGAGTCATTGTTTTTAGGAACTGGATCACATATTTAACAGAGAACTCTTTACTGGGGTCATAGGATGAGTCCTATTGCCTGGCAGAATCAGAGGAACCAACTGAACTCTGGGCGAATAATTTTCTTTACACCTAAGTTTTCCTGTCTTTTAAGTGGGATTCTAGCACCAAATTTGCAAGAGTAGAATATAGAAATAATATACACTTAAAATGTACTAATAAATTCAATTTACCTCTTTTTTGGTACGAAGAAATTCAGTTAAAAAAAAAAACAAATTTATAGGGCTGGGGATTTAGCTCAAGTGGTAGCACACCAAAGTTGGACACACAAGGCCTAAGTTCAATCCCCAGTACTGAAAAAAAAAATTACAGGGTATTAGAAGGATTCAGTCTACACACATACTTTGCTTTCCTTGTCTGCCTTCCGTCTGCATATTTTCTTCACTAATTCTGAAGGCCTGGGGTCTGATTTGTAAGGGTGGTTTCCGACTCTATGCAGAAAACCTCTGCTTGGAATCCATCCAGAGGATTTCTACCCCAGAGGGGTCCTTCTCCCTGTGCTTTCAGAGCACTCAGCCCCCCCCCCTGCCCCCAGGTCCTTAGAATTTGCTTTGAATGTGTCTTGTTCTTCCGTCTGAAGAACGAGACAGCTTCCAACCCTCTCCTGGACAGAGTGCACGGGCAGGAGTGCCTGATGACCCGCAACACTCACCAGATCAGCCCTCTTGTTAGCTCTGAGGGGCCTAGTGGGGCCTCTGATCATAGTGGGCTCATCCCTAACTCGAGGAAGAAGAGACAGTTCTTGTGTTGAGTTTGTGGAGAGAAGGAAGAAGGAACAGCTCATCCCCTTTGTGACCATGATGTTTGTTCAGTGCCTGCGGGACCGTGATTATAACCATTTGTTAAGTGCTTGTTGGGTCCTCGGGCAGAGGTGTTTCGTGAGTGTGTTTTCCCCCAGGAAGTAGGCCGGGGAGGAGAGGTAAGAGTGGCCTGGGAAGTCTCTGAGCTTTCCACAGTCAGTGTGTGAAGCTGTTGAATACCAAGATGCCAGTGTCTCGGTATTTTAAGAAGTATCATCTGGCTTCATGAGTAACGGCTCTGGATATGAAGTGTCCCCAGAGGATTCTCGGAACAGGACTAATTGGCACTGTGCTCTTACGAAGTCACGGCTGCAGCGGATTGCCACACATGTTTGCTGACACACGGGCCTACACCATGCTCGCGGCCCAGTGTTTACCGTCATAGACAGACTGTAGTTAGCAGGAAAGGAGAAAAATCCTCCCTATAGTCACTGGTGAGGCGGTTTTCTTTTGGCAGCCTAGTGATTCCAGGGAGCATGGGCTCTTGGGCCAGGTGAGAGGATGTGGAAGCCTACGTCAAGGACAAAGTATCTGTTCCCAGCTGCTGCTCTGTGCAAAGCAACAGATCTCTTTCCTTCTTTGTCTAGGCTGTAGCATCCCTAGAGGTCTTGATATTCTGCTTGTCTGGCCCTCAGGATGCACAAAAACCAGCATCCACTAACATCCCTTTTTTAAAGTTCCATATTTGACTTACGAATGTGTAACATTTTTTTCTTTCAGATAACCAGATTCACAAAATTAGATTATGCTTGATGTTGAGGAAAATATCCATGGTCAGTAACTCCATAATGGAAAAACCTGACACATGCTGCCTCAGTGCTACGGGGAAAGTATGTTTGTGAAAAAGGTCACAGGAAGATTCTTTGCTTCTTCTGTCATGTGAGGAGTCAGAGAGGACAGCGTGTGCAACCTAGAAGTTCCTCCCCGGGACTGGCTCCCTGATCTTGGCTTCTCATCCTCTGAAGCTGCCCAGAAACAAGTTTCTGTTGTTTAAAAACCTTTTGGTTTAGTGTATTTTGTTGGCCCTAAAGGACTAAGATACATAGTTGGGTGAGCCAAGCCAATATCAAGCATGATGATGATAGCATATATTCTGGATGTGATGTGTGAGAATAATACTTTACCCTGTGATCTTCCCCAAATGAGGAACCTTTGTCTAATAAAGGTTCTGATAAAATGATTAGAAAAAAATTCCACTAGAGGGACATTCTGCACCATGACTCTTCAGAACTGTCAAAAATGATCAAAAACAGGGCCAGAGATTTAGCTCAGTGGTTCTGGTACCTGCCTCGCAAGTGCAAGGTCCTGAGTTTGATCCCTGGCAACCACATACAATGCTGGGCGTGGAGACTCACGACCACCAGCCATCAATACCACATACCACAGAGCCAGGCGTGGTAGCTCACGCCTGTCATCCCAGCACTCGGGAGGCAGAGGCAGGAGGATTGCTGAGTTCGAGGCTTGGCTGGGCTACATAGTGAGCTCAGGGCCAGCCTGAACTACAAAGCGAGACCCTGTCTAAAAAAAAAAAAAAACAAAGATCAAAACTAAGGAAAGTTTAGGAGACTGTCAGTAAAAAGGGGCAGAGAAGACATTATAGAAACACATGCTCAGTGTCTGGAATGGTACCTTTGGAAAGACAAAGGACCTTAGGTGAGAACAAAAGAAGGCTGAAGTGTGAACTTAGTTAATAATGTAATATTAATATTAGTTTGGTAACTGGGACAAATATATCTTAGGAAAGTCTGAGGTTAATACCAGGGTAAACTAGTATGGAGTATATGGGAACTCTGTGTATTAGCTTTGTAACTTTATTTTTTCAAATACAGTATAAAATTCTTCCAAAATAAAAAAATAAAAAATGTATTTAAAAAATAGCTCTCATAGCTTCAAAACAATTCATTTAAAAAGGAGGTTTCCTTGTTTTCAAGGAATTTTAAAAATTTCCTATTCCAATGGTTTTTTATATTCATGTATCTATACAAGACACTTAAAATATCAAGCAGAGGGCCGGAGGGTTAGCTCAGTGGTTCTGGCGCCTGCCTTGCAAGCTCAAGGTCCTGAGTTCGATCCCCAGTTACCACATATAATGCTGGGCATGGAGACTCACACCCACCAACAATCAACACCGCATACCACAATGCCAGGCGTGGTGGCTCACGTTTGTCATCCCAGCACTCGGGAGGCAGAGACAGGAGGATTGCTGAGTTTGCGGCGGCTTGCCTAGGCTACATAGTGAGCTCAGGGCCAGCCTGAACTACAAAGTGAGACCCTATCTAAAAAAAAAAAAAAAAAAAAAATATATATATATATATATATATATATATATATATTTAAAATTTCCATTGATCAGCCTTAAATCCATATAGAACATGTCAAATACAATTTTTCCATTTCTTTGAAGACAGATACTTTTTTTTTTGTACTGAGCATCGAACTCGGGACTT
>PVIC010014307.1:0-24867 GCA_004025085.1 Thryonomys swinderianus | reverse complement strand
GATACTTTTTCTTCTGCCTCACCCTACTGCTCACTTCCTGTACAGAATAATGCCTCTGTCCCTGTTCCTAGCGGTCAGTGAGAGAGCGATAAACTGTCCTCCTTGGGCCAGCGTGCTGAGGGGTCGGCACGATCCTGTCTAAACGCTGCCCTTGAGCTGCCCTTGCTTCTCCACTGGTTCTGGGAAGCTTCAGTGTCTTCCTCCTCTTCACCCCCCTCTCTTGCTGGCTGCCCCTTGGTTGAACCTACTTGGAACCCGCCCTTAGGTCCAAGCAGCTGCCCACCTTCCCTTCCCCCAGGCTGCCAAGTGCTACACAAGGGCTTAGATAGGTACCACTCTAAAAGTGTAGTTTCTAACCCGAATTTAGCCCTTCTTGCCACACAAAAAACTCATTTCCCTATCCAGCTCTATCTTTCCTTTCTTCACAGTGCGCTGAGAGTATAGCTCCGAGATAGGCGTGTGAAGCCCCAGGCTCAGGCCCCAGCAACTTGAAAACAAAAACAAAACAAAACAAAACAAAAACACTTAAATTTTCTTTAATCCACTCCTGGTGAACTCATAGTCCCACCACTTTCCCCACTTCAGCTCAATTGATAAATTCTTTAGTTCTGTTTTTGAAATGAAATTGGAGTCATTGAGATAAGGAGTCCTTCATACTTTTTTTTTTTTTTTTTGAGACAGGATCTTGCGCTTTGTAGTTCAGGCTGGCCCTGAGCTCACTATGTAGCCCAGGCAAGCCTCGAACTCAGCAATCCTCCTGTCTCTGCCTCCCTAGTGCTGGGATTATTTTTTTTGTTTTCGAGACAGGGTCTTGCGCTTTGTAGTTCAGGCTGGCCCTGAGCTCACCATGTAGCCCAGGCAAGCCTCGAACTCAACAATCCTCCTGCCTCTGCCTTCTGAGTGCTGGGATGACAGGCGTGAGCCACCACACCCGGCACTGTGGTATGTGGTATTGATTGCTGGTGGGTGTGAGTCACCACGCCCAGCATTGTATGTGGTTACAGGATCGAACTCAGGACCTTGTGCTTGCCAGGCAGGCGCGCTGGAACCACTGAGCTAAACCTTTGGCCTGTCCTTCACACTTTTAACCTCACACCCCAAGTGCAACAATCCTCCCCTTATCTTTCACCATCAATGTTTTGGTACTTGTTCTCTTGTGCCTTCTCAGGCCTTGGTTTAATCTATTAACCCTATATGTCTGTTCTTCTGCCAATTAATGGAATTTCTCTTATCAAGATTACGGAGTCCCACGTGGTGTCTTGATTTTCTTAATCAGTTCTTTCACCAAATACTTAACTAGACCCTTACATGTACCAGACATTGTATTACACACTGTGAATACATCAGTTAAAAGAAAAATAGGTAAAATCACTGCTCTTATCAAGCCACAGTGGGGTGTGTGTGTGTGTGTGTGTGTGCATGTGTGTGTGTGTGTGTGTGTATACACACATGGGGCTGGTAAAGAAAGGAGGAAATAAAGTCACAGAATCAGGTATGGATGGTAAATGCAGAGAGAAGAAATGAATCCGGCTGAGATGTCAGGTGTTACCTGAAACTTGGCTGATCAGCAGCCCTCTGCAGAAAGGCGCATCTGCTGGATCTGAGCAAAGATCACGCACTCAGTGGGGGCAGCAGAAACAATGACTCAGAGTTGGGAAGGCATGGGGTGTATTTGAAGAGCAACTGGAAGACCCACATAGTTGGATAGGAGTCGATAAGTCAGAGAAAGACAGGAGATTGGAAAGAGAAGCGAATCTCCAGATGACACGTCTTTGACCTTTGTGATGCTTTCTCATTTCAGCCCGCGGGTTTTTCTCCCGCTTCTCTTGCGATTCGCTCTCAGCCTCTTTGGCACATCCCGCTCTTCTCCGGTCCTCGACGAACTGGTGTCTGTCGAGATTCTGCATAAGCCATCCTCCCTTTCCTCAGAACATCCTGTTCCTAGACAGGACACAGAGAAGCCACTCAATAAAGGTTACTTGATTTTAACTATTTTTGGTTCCATATCCATTCTGGCAAGTAGCCTCAAATCAAAATCTGGGTTTCTATAAAGCGATGGCATGGTAGTCCACTATATGTATGATTTGACCAAACAACAATGAAAACGGGAGTCTCTGCTCCTTTAGTTTTAGGTCTCACTGTTTTATAAAAGTAGCCCTATTTAATGGTAACTGCTATCATCCTAATGCCTAGCACCTTGCTCATGGGACTGCTGAATGAGTTCACGAATTCAGTAGATGAGAGGCAGGATTTATTCTTTGGCAGTAGTTCATTCTGTGAATTAATTATTTCTTATTACTGCTGCCGTATTCTCAAGCTCCCATAGGTAAAGTTGCAGAACTCCTCAGGCTGCCGTGGAGCCTGTGTGACACGTCCTAGTGATATATTTGGCTCACTGTTCTAAGATTTCAAGAACATTTTTGCTTCAGTCATCATGACTTTCCTTCTGGGTTTCACATTGTTCTTCAGTTTTGACCAGAATGACTTAAGTATCTTCCACTCAGGAACTGATAAAACTATTGAATAAGCAGAGGAAAGATTTGCACAGAACCCTCCAGATAACATGATAATTTCTGAACACTCTCCTGTGACTAGTAAGTGTAGTGACATTAGAATAATGGACTCATTTAATCTGGATGCCAGAGGGGGCATGGTAGATCATTAGTGTATCTTATGGATGAATATGGTTCTAAACATTAGGTAATTTCCTCAGTATCACAGTTAATAGGGGAGATGCTGAGATATGAATCCAAATGCCATTTATTGTAGGTTTCGCTATGTAATTTACTTCCATCCCTTTTCATTCCATGAATTATGTGTTGCCATAAAACAGATCACCTAAAAAACTAGCAGATAAATACATACATAAGCACATTTTAAGTCCCATAGAGTCCTGGGTCAGAAACTTGGGAGACTCATGCACGATGGTTCTAGTTTGGGCCCCATCATGATTTGTGCTTAGATGGCCTCGGAGTCTGCTGCCTTTTTTTTTTTTTTTGAGACAGGGTCTCGCTTTGTAGGTCAGGCTGGCACTGAGCTCACTATGGAGCCCAGGCAAACCTTGAACTGAGCAATCCTCCTGTCTCTGCCTCCCAAGTGCTGGGATGACAGGCGTGAGCCACCACGCCCGGCACTGTGGTATGCGGTGTTGATTGCTGGTGAGGGTGAGTCTCCACGCCCAGCATTGTATGTGGTTACTGGGGATCGAACTCAGGACCTTGTGCTTGTGAGGCAGGCACCGGAAACTCTGAGCTAACCCTCTGGCCCAGTCTGCTGCCTTTTGAAGTACTGACGGGAGCTGAAGGATCTACCTCCAAGATGCCTTTCTCATGGGGCAGGAGATGACAGGTTCCCACCCCCCACCGTGTCCATGCTTCTGTGTGGCCATTGAGGGCCCTGCTAAGAGCGCAGCTGGATCAGCCCCCAGGGACTGTTGTGCTGGCTACTCAAAGCATTCAGCTCTTTCTGCCTTTGCTAGAGCAGACCTACAACCCCCAGAAAATGTTTCCTTTCCTCTCATCATGCAAGCCCCAAGGAGTTTTGTAGGCTGAAACTGGTAAGATTATCTTTAGTTTACCCTTTTGATTTCTTCTTAAAGAATGTAAAAGTTTCTCATTGCTAAGATAATCTTGTAATTTATTGTCCAAAGCAGAGCAGTTTTGAGAAATAAATGGATTACTATTAGCAATTAGGCATGAATTATTTGGTCTTGATGAGGACAGGAATGACAGTCATCCTCTGGCTTACCAATTAAGAGTTAGAACATTATTTTGTCTGTTGTGCATAATACTGTCAGTAGTTTTCTTGGAATTTTCTGTCTTACTGTCAGTGTCAGTGTTCCTTCTGCTCCATCAAGCGATACTATTTTGCGTTTCCCAGACATGCCCAGCATTTAACATGTTCTTGCTTTCGGATGTGCTTTTCCATTTTGCAAGTGGAATGCTTTCTCACCTTCTGCATCCCACGGACCCGAAGCTGTTCTCTGAGGCTGCAAGTGCCGCCTCCCCCCAGCACACTGGGATCTTGAAGCCACCATAGTAGTTTTTACCTTTTGCACCTGTCCCTCGTCTCTCCTGCTTCATCACCCCACCCCCCGTTTTCTTCTTTTCCTTATTTTTCTCCAACTCTCCTTTTCTTCCTGCTTTTCCCTTCCTTTTTCTCCTTTCTGTCTCTTCCTTTTCCTTTTCCTATTCCTCCTCCTCTCCCTTCTCCTCCTCCCCCTTTTTCACACTAGGGCCCAAATGCAGAGCGTCGTACTTGCTAGGCCAGTCTCCTGCCGTGTAGCTACAGCCCAGCCTCCAGTAGCTCCCGCACACCTTCTACGAACTAAGGATGACCTACATGTGTTCGTGATTCAGGAATACACTTATTTCGTAGTCACTTATGTACCTGTCTCTCCCCTGTCTGTGTTGCTACCACAGAACATGAGAACCTAAGAACAGAACCTAAGAGATGTATTTCTTATGGTTCCAGGGGCTGCGAAGTCCAACATGAAGGCGCTGTTGGGTTTTGTGTCTGGCAAGGGCCCGACTTGTTCTTACAAGGAGGTGCCCTGAGTACTGTGTCTTCCAGTGGGGAGGACCCTTCCTCACACGGCAGAGGCATGGATGGCACCAGTGCTGTCCAGAGGAATGGAGTTTTTCGAGTTTAACCACTTTCCAAAGCTCTCATCTCAGTACCATTACCAATAGCAATTAAATCTCAATAGAAATTTGAAGGGAACCAACCAGACCATAGCACTCCCTTCCACGATACTAACCCTCTGAACGTAGCAGCATATTATACTCAGCAAAACTCTCAGCCAGTTTAGTACCATTGAATGCTGTAGGTCTTTAGTAACTGTAGTTTAATGGAATCAAACAGATTTTAAGAAAGAAAATTTCTGTAAAGATACTGATTTTCACAATAAGGAAGAAACCACTCAAATAGTTTTTTGTTTGTTTGTTTCGAGGTAGGGTCTTGCTTTGTAGTTCAGGCTGGCCACGAATTCACTAGATTGGCCTTGAACTCACATTGATCCTCCTGCTTCTGCCTCCTGAGTGCTGGGATACAGATGTGAGCCATTATACCAGTTAGTGCTTTTTTTTTCTTTTAATCAATTGAAACACAAAATTAAATAACAAAATTTTGGAAATACATGGAGGGAAATGCCATACCTTTCTTTTCTTAGGAGAGTAGGAGAGAAACAGATTCTCTCAACACTTTTAGTTTTTTTTGTGGGCTCTTTGGCTAGTTCTAGAAAGCATATTAATATAAGACCTGATTAAATAGAAAAATAAAAAATTGATTGACTTCGGTGGTATGTGGGGATCCTCACATGCAAGTGAAATTCAAAGAAATGAGCAAAGCATGATGCTTTCATATTTTTTAGATAAGGACCAATAAATCTGTGAAGGAATTATCACCACACTGGGCCTGTGAGGTACCAAGGCTTAAATAAGGAACCTATCCCATACTTTTAAAATAAATTTGCAGGTGGGCCGGAGATTTAGCTCAGTGGTTCCGCCACCTGCCTCCCAAGTGCAAGGTCCTGAGTTTGATCCCTGGTAACCACATACAATGCTTGGTGTGGTGACTCGTGCCCAGCAGCAGTCAGTACCCCATACCACAGTGCTGGGCATGGTGGCTCATGCCTGTCATCCCAGCACTCAGGAGGCAGAGACAGGAGGATTGCTGAGTTGGAGGCTTGCCTGGACTACATAGTGAGCTCAGGGCCAGCCTGAACTACAAAGTGAGACCCTGTCTCAAAAACAAATAAATAAATAAACTTTAAAAACTGCAGCTTCAGTGACTCCTGTCCCAGAAGAAAAAGAATTTTCAAGAACCTTCTGTGGAATAGACGTGAAGAGGCATTATTAGTATGCAACCAAAGGATGGAGTGCAGGTACTCAGAGAAGTCTCCAAGATACCCAGGCGAGACGCGTATTCTCAGGTTACCGTGCAAGCCGTCAGCACGCGTTTGACACTGAGGTCCACTGCCCACCACACTGTGAAGGAAGAGCAACTTCCAGGCGAAAAGGACAAGTCCAGTGCCCAGGTTTACAGACTTACTGTGAAATGACCTTTAGGAAGTTCTTCCAGAGAGTTTCCTAGAAAGGCAAAAGGCCTGTCTTGAAGCTACAGTTTTTCTTAAAAGGATAACCTCGAAATATCAGTTTCTTTGTCTCTTTTGTACCTAATTTCTAATTCTTTTCTCTTCCTTCAGAAAGACAGTCTAAGTGGATGTCTGAATGAAGATAGCAAACTCTAGAGTTGTTACTAAGATATACATAAATACTCATGAAAGATAAAGGTTGTGTCAAAGAGTCTATTTATTCAGGTTCACTAGGCTTTACTACCAGTCTCTGGTGACCAACGTTACTATTCAGCCTTGGTATATGGCGGACACCCATGAGTACTCGTTAAGTCCTTTGGGGGATTCCGATGGTTGTCTGTGGACCTCCATGCTCATCTATGAGCTCTGGATGGGGATGCAGGGGTCCAAGATGCGGGATGACCTCAGATAAGTTCCTGTATCTTCTCTCTCTACAGTCCCACCTGTCAAATAGGGTTTCCCTGTTCACAGTGCTTTCCTGTCCTGATGAACTGTGAAGAGAATGAAAGGAAGTATCTATCAGAAACGAAAGGCAGAGAGAAGCAACGTGAACTCTGTTTCCTCAGCTGGTTTCAGCTACTGCTTCTCCGGAGGACTGGTTTGGCCATTGTTTGGAAGAACGAGACGGGGTTGACCAGTGTATCTCACTACAGTGGGAGGAAGCTTCCGTCTTCCCCCTCGTCATTCCTGCACCCCCTTCCTCGGGAAAGTCTGCTGGCTGCTTCGCTTTCCTGTTCTCCCCCATTTGCTATGAGGTAGACATGCCGCCATGGCCTTTGCTTCTTGCTCTGCGGCCCTCTTGGCTGTGACAGACCCAGCAATCCCTGTCTGTCCTTGCCCCAGAGGGTGCTATTCTTTTTTTTTTTTTTTGAGGCAGGGTCTCCCTTTGTAGTTCAGGCTGGCCCTGAGCTCACTATGTAGCCCAGGCAAGCCTTGAACTCAGCAATCCTCCTGTCTCTGCCTCCCGAGTGCTGGGATTACAGGCGTGAGCCACCACGCCCGGCTAAACGGGTGCTATTCTTGTGTCATCAAGGACATTGGGTGCCTGGGGATAGGAATTTGGCTCCACATAAAGAGCATTTTTCTCTCCTTTAGGCAAAGACGGAAAAACTGGAACTTTGCTTCTAATCTGTCATTAGGGTGATAATGATAGGCAATGTTTGTTGAGTGTTTTGTTAAAGGCAAGATCTTTATATGCCCTCTCCAACTGTTTCACACCAATCAAGCAAGATAGGTACTATTTTTCCTTTAACTCAACTTCATGAGGCATAACTTCTGTGTAAAAACCCAGTTGGGCGGCGCGTAGTGGCTCAAGCCTGTAATCCCAGCACTCAGGAGGCAGAGGCAGGAGGATTGCAGAGTTCAAAACTTGCCTGGGCTATGTAGTGAGCTCAGGGCCAGCCTGAACTACAAAGCAAGCCCTGTCTCAAAAACAAAACAAAAAAAATAAACAAACAAAAACCCAGTTGGATGAGTTTGGAGAAATGTGCACATAAACCTCACCAAATCAATGCAGACTGTCCTCACCCTAAAAAGTTCTCTGTGCTCTCTACATCCCGTTAAAGAAAGAAATCCAAAAATCAAAAAAACCTGGCTGTAGGCAATCATTGATCTAGGTCAATCATAACTGAATAACTTTCCCTACTTTGGGATTTTTTTACATACAGACACGGAATGTACTTTCATGTATGGCCTTCCGCCCTCAGCATACATAACAGAATTGAAATTCATCCACGTCGCAGCATGTAACAGTAGCACATTTCTTTTAATTTTGGGGGAGTAGTCCATTTTTGGAAGAGATCATAAATTTTATCTATTCACTTGCAGATGGACTCTGGGAATTATTTTTCAAGACCTAGGCTATTACAAAACAAGCTGCTATTGACACAGGGAGCAAGGCCTAGCTCCCCACCTGAAACACCAGTTGGTGTTCTCTAAACATTGAAGAATGAATTTTAGGAATGATAGAGGTTTAAGTAGGAAAATTTTATTGAGAAAGAAAGTTTATGCCTAAAAGAGGCAGAAGGGGGAACCCGGAAAGGTGGGTAACCCACCTATCTCACTTTTTAGAGGGCTTTTATGGAGCAAAGCCATGAGGTGAGGCAGGCTCCAAGTCGGGGCGTCCAATAAGATTCAAAAGAAATGGGCAAACTATAGTTAACCAATGGGATTACAACAAGTACAATTGCTTAAACAGTATGTTCAAATGGGGTCCACTGAGGAATCAAGTCACAGAGGGTTTTTGTTGTCAGGAGACTCCTCTAGGCAGGCCCAAATCCTGGCCCTCTACCCACGGGGAATTAGCAATCACTGCATTCTGGGGAGGGGGTGCATCTGGATCTTGATCCTGAATCTGGGTCCTAGTATTATAGGTAGAATAGCCAGCTAGATATATGTAGGCAGATAGAGAGGGCCGGCACTTGAAAGACTTGCAAAAAAGAGGGTCCTTCTGAAGGTCAACACCATCAATGAGAAACTACACTACAGGCCTCATTCTCCTCCCAGGGTGGAAGGTCAAGGTCTGGATCCAGCCCCCCCCTGGAAGACAGTGATTACAAAATCCCCAGATAATGGGCAGGACCTTGAACCACCTGGAGGAGTCTCCGGACCAGCAAGACCCTCTAGGGCTCGATTTCTCATTGGACCTATTCAATCAAAACGTTGCTGAAGTAGCTATGCTTGTCATTTACCCACTGGAGAGTCACAGTTTGCCCATTTCTTTCAAATCTTATTGGAAGCCCCCACTGTACTCATTGGTCAACTGTAACCCAACTACCTTTTTTGAATCTTATTGGTAGCCCCCTATTTTAGACCCACCTCACCTCATGGTTTTGCTCCATAAAAGCCCTCTAAAAAGTGAGGTAGGGGGGTTACCCACTTTCCGGGCCCCCTTCTGTCTCTCTTAAGGCAGAAGCTTTCTTTCACAATAAAATTTCCTACTCAAACCTCCGTCGTTCCTGAAATTCATTCTTCAATTTTTAGAGAACACGAACTCGCGTTTCAGGTGGGGAGTTAGGCCTTAACTCTCCTGCGTCGCTAGGAGGAGAATGAGGCCTGTCACTCACTGCTCTCTGGGAGCATAGTTGTTTATTGATGGCTCTGAGCTTTGGTAAGGGTCGTTTTTTCCCGCAAGTCTTTCCAAGGGCCGGTTCTATCTATTTGACTACCAAGCGTCTAGCTAGCTTTTCTACTTATAATACTATGAGTATTCAAGTGTAAATCTTTTCATGAACATAATATCATTTGAGAAGCTACTTAGATATGAACTTTTTCAGTCAACTAGTAAATATATATTTTACAAACTGCCAGTTTTCCGAAGTGCTTGCATGACTCTTCAGTCCCATTAATGATGAACATAACTTTATTGGCACTTAATATTTCAAATTTTTATATTTTAAAAATGTTAACAGATATAGGGAAGTATCTCATTGTGGCTTAATTTATATTTTCCTGATGAATAATATCACTGAGATTTTTCATATATTACTATTATTAGCTATTCATATATTTTCTGTATTTTTATTTGCATGTCTTTTTTTTTTTTTTTTTTGAGACAGGGTCTTGCTTTGTAGTTCAGGCTGGCCCTGAGCTCACTATGGAGCCCAGGCAAGCCTTGAACTCAGCAATCCTCCTGCCTCTGCCTCCCGAGTGCTGGGGTGACAGGCGTGAGCCACCACGCCCAGCACTGTGGTATGAGGTATTGATTGTTGGTGGGCCTGAGTCACCAGGCCCAGCATTGTTGTATGTGGTTACTGGGATCAAACTCAGGACCTTGTGCTTATGAGGCAGGCACTGGAACCACTGAGCTAAATCTCCGGCCCTGTATATCTTTTTTTAAAATTTGAATCCTTATTGGTACATTATATATACACATCATGATCATTCACAATGTTTTCTACAGTAGCAGCACCAATTAACATTCCTGCCAGTAATAGGCAAAAGCTCCCTTTTGTCCATATCTTCCTCAACACCTATTTTTTTCTAATAGCATTGAAAAAGTGTGAGATGATATATCACAGTGGTTTTCATTTGAACTTTCCCAATGATTAATGATGCTGAGTACCTTTTTGTATAATGGGTGATCACTTGGATGTTCTTTGGAGAAATGCCAGTCAATTCTCACTTTTAATTGGATTATCTAACTTTTGCCATTGAGTTGTAGGAATTCTTTTTTTTTTTTTTTGCTTTTTTGGAGACAGGGTCTTGCTTTGTAGTTCAGGCTGGCTCTGAGCTCACTATGGTGCCCAGGCAAGCCGCCGCGAACTCAGCAATCCTCCCGTCTCTGCCTCCCGAGTGCTGGGACGACAGGCATGAGCCACCAAGTCCGGCACTGTGGTATGCGGTGTTGATTGTCGGTGGGGGTGCCTCCACGCCCAGCATTATATGTGGTTACTGGGGATCAAACTCAGGTCCTTGCGCTTGCGAGGCAGGCGCCGGAACCATTGAGCTAGCCCTCCGGCTCCGAGTTGTAGGAATTCTTTACATATTTTGAGTATTAGCTTTTTATCACACAATGGTGTCTAGTTCTCTTGTGCTGCCATCATATAACACTATGAACCAGTTGACTTATAAAAAATAAAAATTTGTTTCTCATAGTTCTAGAGGCCAGGAGTTCTAAAGCCAAGGTGCTGGCAAATCAGATGCCTGCTGAGGTCTTCTTGGTTCGCAGAGGCCTTCTTCTCACTGTATCTTGCATGGAAGAAGTGGTGAGGGAGCCCTCTGGGGTCGCTGAAGACACTAATCTCATTCCTATCATGCCATCTTCATGACCTAACCACCGTCCACAAGCCCTTCTTCATGTCAGTCCTTGTTAAGATGTCGGTGTGTGAATTATGGAGGAGATTTAAACATTCAATCCATGACATATGGTCTGTATACATTTTCTCCTATTCCATCGGTTGCTCTTTCATTTCACCGGTGGTCCTGTTGGCTGTGTAGAAAGCTGTTATTATTCTTATTTCTAGACATGAAGCAAGAGACATGAAGAAATGAAACCATTCCCCCAACATCACTTGACTCAGAAAGTCTGAAAACAGACTCCTCCACCATTATGGAACTTACCAACTCACAATAGCTACCCTATGAAGTGGGTTCTCATTCTCATTTTATAGATGAAAAATGAAGGTACAGTGAGGTCAAGCAACTTTCTCACTGTCTCACAGATACGAAGGGATTGTTTTAACAACAGCTGAAAGATGATTGACTTAGGTATAGCCCCCAGTGGCACAAGAATCTCCTATTTTCTCTCTCAAGAAGTTAAAAAAGCAGGAGTCACCTGGTCGTTCTGCTGAAGGCAACCTGGGCCTCCTGACAGGAGGTGCCTGTGTTCTCTGGCCTTTGCTGTCCCAGTCACCTGGGGTGTGGGGTGACGTTGTGCTCTGAGTCTCCTGCAGGGGTCGCTCATCCTGATGGCCTCCCACTCACAGCGCCGCCCCAGTGATGGATGGAAATAGCAATGGTGCCCTGAGATGTCCTCCACCCGGCACTGGAAGCTCCAGGAGCAGGCTAGCCATGAATCTGGTGGGTTTAGGGGAAGGAGCTGCGTGGGGGGGGGGGGTGCACACCTGTAATCCCAGCTACTCAGGAGGCTCGGGCAGGAGGATCACAAACTCAAGGCCAGGGTGGGCAACTTAGCAAGGCCATGCCTCACACTAAAACGCAAAAGGGTAGGGGCTGGAGCTTGGTGGTAGGGTGCTTGTGCGTCACGCTCCAGGCCCTGGCTTAAATCCTCAGTACTGCAAAAGGGAAAAAGATAACTGAAGGTGGATAGCAGTTTAGTGTTTAATGAGAACGAATAAATTGAGAAGGCAGCAGCCCGTGGGTGTCACAGTGTGGAGAAGTGGCCCGAAGGCTGGGAAATGACGTCTGCCGCAGCTACCCCAGTCACCAAAGCCCCCGAAGGAGCTGTGTTCTCACCCTCACTTTCTGAAGCAGAAATCTGCCTTGTGCTTTATCTCTGGTTAGGGGTTTCCTAACATCCAGGGAAGAGCCATCATAAAGGTAATAATAATAATAACTATCATGATTAACTAAGCTGTACTGAATACTAACTGTGTGCCAGAGTCCGTGCTAAGAACCCTGAGGAGCTGTCACAGCGCCTGGTAGGAACTATGATCACACCCACTACTTAGATGAAGAATATGGGAGACGGGTGGTTAGTTAAACTTCCCAGTGTCATGGTGAGCAGGAGGCAGAGTCGGAACTCAAGGCCAGATCTCCCGGGGCTCTGAGCCTTCCTGCTCCCCTCCTTGCTCGTTTTCTCAAGGCTAATCTCACAATCACGACCCCAAGAGCTTTCCCGATTTAGAATCTCAGAATGTCGACATCCTAGTTTTTTGAAGAATTAAGAGTCTTTTTTCTCCTCTGTCATTTTTAGAAGCCGTCCTACTGTAAGATAAAAGATAGATACAGAAAATAACACGCAAGACATAGAGGCATCTCAGATGCCTGCCCACCCCAGGGCAGACCCGGCCTCCTCCCTCTCCATAAGGAACATTCCCTCCCTTTGATGGAGTCGTTTCCTTCATTTTCCCATCCACCTGTGACCCTCTGGCATTCTTTGATTCCTCCCCATTAAAGAAAGAAAAATAAGCCTCTTTTACTATATAGGCTCATCTGGCTTCTCTTTCTCTTTCTTTTTGTTAAACTTCAAGTTTCAGAGTGAGCATTTGCCCTACAGTTTCTCAGGGCAGAGTCTGCTGATTACATAGGCAGAGTGCATTTCAACATGATCCCTGTCCTCTTCCCTCATGCAGACTGGTGGCCAGATCCAGAAGTTAGATCCAGTTAGGTTCAATCTTTCTGGCAAGATTGTGGGTGGTGTTATGCTCTTCCTCCGGGAAGTACACCACGTCTGGTTGACATTCCTTTTGTGGTATGAACAGTCCTGGGTGCTCCGTGTTTCGACTCATTGATCCATCGACTGTTGCTATATTGTGAGACTCCATTGTTTCCATTTATTTGTTGGAACACCTCTTAAAAGATGTGCTCTCTTTTCCCCCACAACTATTTGATTACTCAGTACTATAGAGCATACAGGATGCAAGGATAAAAGCTTTAGTTTCTTGGACAGTTTGCAAGACAGTAAGTTACTTCCTTGAACAACTGAAGGTAACCATGAAAAAGACAATGAGTTCATTGTAATTGTTAAAATCTAAGAGGAAGATCACCTCAAGCTCAGTACCAGCCTGGACTATATAGTGAGTTTAAGACCAGCCTGAACTACATAGTGATGAGACCTCGTCTCAAAAAATATCAAACCAAATCCAATCCAGTCTCATATTTTAAAAGTGAGATAATTGAAAACCAGACAGATTAAGTAACTGGCTCCAGATCACACAGTGGCAGAACGTGAGTCAGAGGGATATTCTTCGCCTCATTCTCATCTTCCCTTTTCAGAGAAGAACCAGAAATCTGGATCCTTAGTCTCAAAACAGTTCATGAGGGCTGAGAATGTACTTCAGTAATACAGTGTACTCAGCACCTCAGCACATACAAGGTCCTGGGCTTGATATCCAGCACTACAAAAAGAAGAGGGCTGGGATTATATATACACACACATACATACATACACACACATATACATACATGTATAGACACACATATATACATATACACACATATGCATATATATACAAACACATACACTCACGCACACACAGGCATACATACACGCACTGCTCAGGAGAAAATCTGAAATGGGCAATCAGTAACTATTCAAAACATCACTGAACTTCTCTCCTCACTGGAATTGTCCCCGTCGGCCTTGTCCCAAACTAAGACTCATTGGCAGGGTGGGGGCAGCCTGTGGATTCCGCACTCTTCCTGTGAGGGCCTCACTGCCAACCTGGAAACTCTGCCTGGTGTCAGGGACCATGGGAATGGGCCCGGGGTACTGTGGGGAGGTTTTCAGCTTTGGCTGCCGTAGTGCAGCCTCTTGCCAAATCCTGTCTTGCTGATTTCTCAGCAGGAAAACAGGAAGTCAGAATAGAAAGTGCCGAACCTGTCAGTTTGAAGGAGACTAGCCAAGAAACCGTCTCTCTACCATGCTAACTATTTTAGCAGGAGACTGGCAGTAAGGAAGAGCATTTGATAAAGAGATCAGTGAAAGGGATGGCAGAGAAAATGGGGTTAGGAGAAGAAAGGAGAATGTATTATGAGAGAGAGAGAGAGAGAGAGAGAGAGAGCACCTGCCTGCCACCTCCTGAAAACTGTCCTTCAGGCCCTCCCTTCATAGTCCCTCCACTCACGCTGTTTACATAGCTGATGAACTTGGCAAACTCAGGCCCCTTTTGCTCTGAGCCTCCTCCACCCTTCCTCCAGCCACCGCCGTCCTCCACCTCACAAGGGGGAGACTCATGGAAGCAGAGGCCAAGGGGAGATAGGGACAGACCTCCTGACTGGCTTGTGGGTTAGCCAGCCCATCAAGGGTGAGGACCAGGCTGCCAGCTGTGACTCTGAGGGAAACCCACCATTGTGGTTACGCTGGCAGGAAAGAGAGCAGCTCTGACCGGACTCTTGGGGGTCAGGTGGAGCTTGACAGCAGAGGTGCTGCTGCACCAACTCTGGACACGAAGCTGTTTGGCCAGGGAAGCCCCAAGAAGCTGATCACCCTAGCTCTCTTCATGCCAAGACACTGGAGGACTTAAGCCTTGTGCAAGCACAAATGTACTATAGGCAAGGTGCCATGGTGGGTGGGTATAGTGGTGCATGCCTGTCATCCCAGCAGTTGGGAGGCTGATGCAGGAGGATCTCTGTGAGTTCAAGGCCAGCCAGAAGTACATAGTGAAATAATGTCTAAAGAAAAAAAAAGGGGGGCAGCTGGGGATTTAGCTCAAGTGGCACCACCTTGGAAGCACAAAGGCCCAAATTTGAACTCTAGTACTGCCAAAAAAAAAAAGCAGCTAGGGTGGGAGATTTAGCTCAGTGGTTCCGGCACCTGCCTCGCAAGCGCAAGGTCCTGAGTTCGATCCCTGGTAACCACATACAATGCTGAGCGTGGGGACTCACGCCCACCAGCCATCAATACCACACACCACAGTGCCGGGCGTGGTAGCTCACGCCTGTAATCCCAGCACTTGGAAGGCAGAGACAAGAGGATTGCTGAGTTCGAGGCTTGCCTGGGCTACATAGTGAGCTCAGGGCCAGCCTGAACTACAAATCATGACCCTGTCTCAAAAACAAAATAAATAAATAAAAGCAGCTACGGTGTAAGGTTTTTTTTTAAATTTCAGGTTATAAAATTAATTTTGTAAATGGTATCCAGAATATTATAAAAATGAAGTAGAATAGAATGCACAATAGGGTGGATTATTATGTAAGGAAAGTATTTTCTATAATTCTTGTCAGTACTGTAACACACATGTGTACATTGTGGGATCATACTGTACCATAGGTGACAGCAAACATTGGTCATCACTACTCTTTTTTTTTCTTTTTTTGAAACAGGGTCTCTCTTTGTAGCCCAGGCAAGCCTCAAACTCACAGCAATTCTCCTGCCTCTGCCTCCCTAGTGTTGGGATTACGGGCATGAGCCACCACGCCCAGCACTGTGGTATGTGGTACTGATTGCTAGTGGGCGTGAGTCGCCACGCCCAGCATTGTATGTGGTTACGGGGGGGGGGGGGGGGGGGGGGGATTGAATTTGGGACCTTGAACTTGCAAGGAAGATGCCAGAACCACTGAGCTAAATCCCCAGCTCCCTATTACTGCTCTCTTAAGAAGTGTGAGGAGTGAAAAGTTGGATTCACTGTCAGCTCTGCCATTGAATAGCAGTGTCATTTGTGGAATGTCTAACTTTGCTGAGCCTCATTTTTCTCATCTATAAAATCGAGGGATGAAAAAAATGAAGAAATCAGACTGATGACTTATGAGGTTTCTTTTAGTTCTCATAGCCTCTAATTTTAAGGTAAATAAAGATTCAACCTTTCTAAGAAAAGATTTTAATGAGAGAGATAATATTCCTCTCCAAGTAAAGAATCACCATGCAGTGATGCAGATGATTCCTGTATATAGTCTTTTCCACCTAAAGGTCCCAGTTTCTCCTGGGCTCAGCTCTTTCATCCATTCAGCAAATATGTATCAGTGTCTACTTCCTGTCCCAGGTATGGGAGAGGTAATTGTGGGATAAAACATAAACATCCCTCTGCGCATGGCACTTCCTGTACCACTTCAGGCAAGTGTGTCCGCGTGCGTGCATGCATGTGTATGTGTGTGTGTGTGTGTGTGTGTGTGTGAGGCCATGTATTTAAAACAAAAATAAAAAAACAACAAATCCTCCGCAGGCTTAAGAATAGATTGTTTGTTTCTTCAATAGTTTTGGATTTCCAGGGTTCCTTTCCTTGGAGCGGGGATATACCTGTAGAATGTTACCAGTGTAAGGATTGAAAGGCCTTCAGAGGATCTTTGGTGTTCAGAAGGGTGACCTGACCTGGAAACCTCAAATAATTGGAAATCCGAACATTCCAGGCTGGAGTTATTATTTTCTTTTCCCGGTCTTCCTTTTCAAGGAGCTCTTGAAAGCACCGACATAGCAATTCACTTTGTAGCCTTCAATTTTTGCTACTTGACATATCCATCTGCCCTCAGGAAAGCAATGACATAACTGTCCTGAGGCCTTCGGAAGTGGTCCCCATACCAAGGACTCTGGTTTGGAGGGCAGTGCGGAAATGAAACCTGCAAACTCCCTTGACTCCCTGAACACTAAATGTAAACCCTTAGGAGAGCTCCTGGCACTTTGGCATCAAAAATCATCCTGGCCACCAGGGGGCACTGAATTCCATATCGCCAGGTGATGGCTCTTCCGTTCTGGGTTAAAGTTGGGCAGCATTCACCAGGACTACTTTAATGACCTTTTTCCAACATGGTGGGTCTGATCAGAGCTCTGTGTGCCCTAGCAATAATCAAATTGACAGGCACTTATCTTTCTCATCTTCGAAAATTAAATGTGCTGCTGTATTCAATGATTTAATAGGTATCAAAGGTCATATATGTACCAACTTCGGTACTAAAGAGTATGAGCACAACCCTCAACAAAGCCTCTCCTCTCCTCTCCCAGGCTCATTGTTCTGTCACCTACAGGCCAGTGGCCTGTTGTCTCCTAAGGTGTCTGTATATGGTCCTGAATCTCAGGTGATGAGACTGTCTTCTTTTTTTTGAGACAGGGTCTCGCTTTGTAGTTCAGGCTGGCCCTGAGCTCACTATGGTGCCCAGGCAAGCCTCGATCTCAGCAATCCTCCTGCCTCTGCCTCCCAAGTGCTGGGATTATAGGCATGAGTCTCCACACCCAGCATTGTATGTGGTTACCAGGGATCGAACTCAGGACCTTGCACTTACAAGGCAGGCACTGGAACCACTGAGCTAACCCTCCGGTCCGAGACTGTTTTCTTATAATAGGGTGAAAACTCTAGACATTATGATCAGAATGTTCACAATTTCAGCTGAGAGAATGCAGATGTCTTCGAGTGGATTTAGGAATGTGGCCTCTTAATGCATTTGGTGCAATACTTAAATTTGGATTACTGGTGTTGGGCTGACTCTACAGCACGATGGTGAATCCTGGGCCAACTGAATCAGTCGGCCTTTCTGGACCCATTTTCCCAGTGTTTCTCTGGTAAAAAAGAGAATTAAATGAAATGGGAGAGAGCTGTAATATGGAACATTATGCTGATACTGACAGTAGGGATTTTGCTGCCCTTTTGTGATGTTCTTATTACTAACTTTGCATGGCTCAGAGCTTTCCTCACCATTCTTATTTAGGGTAGACACAAGATCAAGGGTATGTTAAAAATACTACTGGAAAAGAGCATGTATAAAGGGGGGAGGAGGGGGGAGTGGGTAGGGATATGGGTAAAAATGAGAATTAACTTGTGGCATATACTGGTACAAATTTCCCAATGTTATATGTGATTTTGAGATGTATATAAATTGTACCAATAAAGAATTCAATTAAAAAAATACTGGACCGCCAGGCGTGGCGGCTCATGCCTGTCATCCCACCACTTGGGAGGCAGAGGCAGGAGGACTACGGACTTCGAGGCTTGCTTGGGCTACAGAGTGAGCTCAGGGCCAGCTTGAATTGCAAAGCAAGACCCTGTCTAAAAAAAAAAAAAAAAAAAATTACTACAGGACCTTTTACCAAGATGTTGCCTCCCCAAACTGAAGCAAAAGCCAACCGCAGCCACACAACAAGGATCTGTATGTCACCCGCTTTCTAGGGGCCTGAGACACTGGCTGCAGAGGCGGCCCAAATACCTTGGGAAGAGGGGAAGAGGGGCCCTAGGGGAAACGTCTTGACTGAGGCTGTCTCAAGGAAGATAAAAGGCAACAGCACAGCTGTGTTCTTGTGCCTGCCAAGACCAGCGACTACCAGATCCAGCACCTGTGAGCACGCTCTGTGGCACCGAAGCCCTGACCAGGTCCGATGGTGAGATGTTGTGTTTCCCTGATTAAGATGCTTTGGACATTGCCATTCTCCTGCCTCAACCTCCCAAGTGCTGGAATTACGAGTATTCACCTGTCTGGGGATTTCCTCTCCTACCGTGTGCGAGCCAGGGCACTGTCTCTGGTACAGATTGAAAGTCTCTGGTGAGATGACCTGTACAGTAAGGCACCAACAGTAGTGAGCACCTAGAAATAAGTGGAATTCTCTGGAATACACAGCGACCCTGGGAAGATGGTTTGAATGGCCTCTAAACTGTGTCGTGCTAGAGTTCATAGCGGGGAGTTTTGTCTTCTGTCCCAGCCCGTCAAGTTGCAGATCTGTATTTTCTAAGCTAGACCTCTAAAGACAAAGTTCATGGCTGCTAAAAGTAGAACATTCCTACCTACCCTCCAGATAAAATGTGATATTTATTGCTCCAGAACAGCACATAATAGAACAAGGACTGAGCAGGTCTGTACCGCCTGCCCTGGGTTTGATTTTACTGGCATTTGCCCCTGGGCAACACTGATTAGAGTAATCTCTATCAGGAGCCAGCAGAAAAGAGATTGGGTTACGTAGCTGGGCTAGCTAGGCATTTTCAGGTAATAAAAAGATTTGAACTGGAATTAAGAAGGCTTGGGTTCCCGACATTGTCTTACCACAAAACTGCTGGACAAGCTCTTTCAATAATTATAATGATTTAGAGGGACACGCCTGGCTGGAAATCCTACCTGTGCCTCTTACTGTGGAATTCACACAGATCACATACCTCTCTTATCTTGTTTCTTCACCTGTAAAGTAACCTTACACCTCCTGGAAAGATAGCAGTATTTGCATTTGTAGGGATATACAGCAGTATTTTAGTTCCAACATATTAGATACAACAAAATACATTTATATATGCATATTAGATCATGTAGCAGTGTTTTTTTTTTTTTTTTTTTTGCTTTTTGAGACAGGGTCTCACTTTGTAGTTCAGGCTGGCCCTGAGCTCACTATGGTGCCCAGGCAAGCCGCCGCGAACTCAGCAATCCTCCTGTCTCTGCCTCCCGAGTGCTGGGATGACAGGCGTGAGCCACTAGTCCGGCACTGTGGTATGCGGTGTTGATTGTTGGTGGGCGTGTCTCCACGCCCAGCATTATATGTGGTAACTGGGGATCGAACTCAGGACCTTGTGCTTGCGAGGCAGGTGCTGGAAACTCTGAGCTAACCCTCTGGCCCCATGTAGCAGTGTTTTAATGAGGGAGAAAGAGAGAGGCAGGAGGCTTTTTCGGTAGCTAGATAACAGTTGTTCGTTTCTTCCTGAAATGCCTGTTCTTACTCTCTATCTAGTACCTGCAAGATTCAGCTGGGGTACTGTGGTTCTGTTTTGCCTGCCCATCCATGCCCTGACGCCCCTACAGGAATTTCTGAGAAAATCACTATCACTAGCTGTTTATTTGTCTTTGGTTTTTAAGCCGAGTCCATTGTCCGGGCCCCTCGGTGCTGAGTTACCATAACACAGGCTAGTTAAGAGCTAGCCGGCAGGAAGACAGATCAGCCTGAAATTCTGGAGCCTTTGCCTGCAGCTAACAGACAGGACTTCCTGTGATTCAGTGCCTGGAGGAAGGACAGACCTTGTTTCTGCTTTCAAATTTGCTGACTTAGGTGCCTAACAACACTGTTCATAAAAAAACAAACACCAGGAACATCATCCCAAACAGCCCAAAGTAAGAGGTTTTAGAACACGTTCTTTCCCCAAATGCAGCAAGCATTCTCCTCACACTTTCCTCCAGTGGGCAATAATAATAGTCTATGACTCTCTCCCTCAGTGAGCTCTGCTCAGCCAGAATTATGGTGGGGGTGGAATTATTCACCCACAAGATCAGGTTTAGGAAAAGGTTCTGCACCTCCGCCCTCAGCCTCTCTGTCTTCAACCTGTGTCAGACAGTCTGGATCTAATCGGGTCAGGGAGACCTGGGGGTTGAACAGGGAGGATTGCGGTTAGGAGGTCAGGGAACAGAACGTCCCAGCTTGGGGGGGCAGAGGGTTGGGGACAAGGAAAAGGAGTGGAAAAAAAGAGAAGTGGAAAAAGAAAATGTGGAAGGAAATGCTTCTGGAGAAGAGAAGACAATACAATGCAAAATAAAGGAAGAAAGGGAAGCAATAGCACTAGGGTAGGGCAGACCGGAAGAAGACAGCTCTGGGGAAGGAGAGTGTCTTTGTCCTGGTTCTGCAGCCAGACACAGCGGAAGCAGGTATTCTGGAGCAAAAGCAGCTGTGCCCGGTGTCCCTTGGATGCTTCTCTGCAGCTCTAGTATGCCAGGGAGCCAAGACCAGAGTCAGCTAGTGCCCACCCCAGACCTGGGACCAGCCAGGTAGAGGGAGCTACAGCTCGAAGCCTCTGAAAGCAGAGCGGGCAGGTTCCCCTCTTCCTGAGAGCTGAACAGCTCCGGGTTGCTTGGGATTTGAGGAAGGGGAGGAAAGGCCCAGAAAGAGACCTCTAGCAAAGAAGACGATCGGACCTCTTCACGTAGGGAGAGGTTGTGATAGAGTGAAAAGAGCGGAGGATGTGACCTCACAGGATGGGAGTCTGCTTCACCGCCTAATCTGTCAGTGGCGTCCGGCAGGGTTGAGCTTTTTACCTGTAAGACACATCTCCACTGTCGTGCTTACCCTACGGTTCATTGAGAAAATGAAAAGAATACCTGAGATGTCTCGTGTACCTCTTCAGCACTTCTCACACCTTTCCACTGACATTTTCTTTGCCAACTATGAGCTTATTGAAGGCCCAACACCTTCAGTTTTATCACCTAGCATGGCGTGTGGCATGGAAGAGATGTAATAACTATAGCAGACATCTAATAAATACAAAAAGATGACAGAGTTGTTTAAGCAATCTTGGGAAGTAGATCTCTAGAAATCATAATGTGATCCCTGGAACAGATCTGCTATGATTTGCATTTTTTTGTGGCAGCTATGGGACTGTTATTTGCTTAAGAGTCCACTGGTGATTCAGAAATACCCATGGACGATTTACACATTCCTAATTTTTTCTTTTTCTTTTTTTGATACTAGGGATCGAACTTGTGACCTTGCATTTTCCAGGCAAGTGTTGGAACCACTAAGCTAAATCCCCAGCCAGGAATTTTTGCATTTTAAATTGAAGAATAAATTTACTTATTTATTTATTTTGAGACAGGGTCTTGCTTTGTAGTTCTGGCTGGCCCTGAGCTCACTATGTAGCCCAGGCAAGCCTGGAACTCAGCAATCCTCCTGCCTCTGCCTCCCGAGTGCTGGGATGACAGGCGTGAGCCACCATGCTCCACATTGTGATATGTGGTATTAACTTCTGGTGGGCATGAGTCACCACGCCCAGCATTGTATGTGGTTATCGGGGATCGGGACCTTGCGCTTGCGGGGCAGGTGCCGGAACCACTGAACTAAATCTCCGTCCCAGAATAAATTTAATTTTGACGTTTTTAGGTTAAATATTTTATTATTTGAAGGACAATTTATTATAAACAAATTAAATCTATGATGCACTGTTTAATTTAGTGCATAAAATTGTTTAATATGTACACATGTTTATATATATATGTTATATATAAACAAAGATATATAATGTAAATGTGTGTCCAAGTACTTACAATCCCATTAAGCACATGGGTTGGGATGGGAATGACAAAGGGGGTCCCTCTGTTTGTCTGCCCTTTGAAGAGCTATAGAGCACACAGGCTAGAGGAGGGTCCTTGGAACTCCTCAATCCACAGATCTTCACCCGAAGAACGGTCAGGTCCTGGCAGGATAGACCTTAAGAAAGCATCATCCGGCAGCCTTGGCCTTAGCCTCGAGCCCTGACGAGTGGCTCACACTTATCATTTGTATCTTCTGTAGCTTTGTGTACAGCATGTGGGCAACTGGTGTATATAAAGCCGAGTCAGCAACAGCGATTGCTCTGAGAAGATACAGCCCCAGTCAGTATCGCTCAAATTCAAGGCTGTCTCATAAAAACAAGGAGCCAGTGTCTGTACAGTGATGACCTTAGAAAGGGTTTGGAGGTATGCTAGTGGTTTTAGAAATATGTAATTGTATCATCATTATTACTCTGTGTGTGTGTGTGCATGTGTGTGTGGGGGTACTAAGGATTGAACCTACATCTTTCACAAGGAACAACATCCTAGTTCCTCTTTCTTTCTCTCTTTCTTTCTTTCTTTCTTTCTTTCTTTCTTTCTTTCTTTCTTTCTTTCTTTCTTTCTTTCTTTCTTTCTTTTTTCTCTTTCTTTCTCTTTCCTTCCTTTTTCTTTCTCTTTCTTCCTTCCTTTCTATTTTTTTTTTCTTTTTGAGACAGGGTCTGGCATTGTAGTTCAGGCTGGCCCTGAGCTCACTATGGTGCCCAGGCAAGCCGCCGCGAACTCAGCAATCCTCCTGTCTCTGCCTCCCAAGTGCTGGGATGACAGGCGTGAGCCACCACGTCTGGCATTGTGGTGTGGGGTGTTGATTGTTGGTGGGCGTGTCTCCACACCCAGCATTCTATGTGGTTACCGGGGATCGAACTCAGGTCCTTGAGCTTGTAAGGCAGGCGCCGGAACCACTGAGCTAACCCTCTGGCCCACTATTATTATTATTATTTTTTTGAAATAGTGTCTCACTAAGACACTAAGTTCTCCAGGCTGAGCTCAGACTCGGGAGCCTCCTTTGTCAGCTCCCCAGAGTGCTGCGATTGCAGGTGTGTCCCACCTGGTTCCAGCATGATGACTATGTCATTACTGCTTGATTTATTGAACAAGAACAGTGTCAGGTACTATCTGCACTAAACTTCATCTAATTCTTCCAACAACCGTTTGAGGTGATACCAGAATTATTGTGTATTAGAGGATGGATACCTAGTTCCTTTACTTCTTGGAATGTTTTGTTCAAATGTAACTTTTTTTATGATGCTGGGACTTTATCACCTCACTAGCCATCTTGTCTTTTTGTAGGCCTTGCCACCTTCGTCCAGACTTTCCTTGAACTCACTATGTAGCCCAGGCTGGCCTTGAACTTGCTGTGATTCCTCTTGCCTCAGCCTCCTGAGTGCTAGGATTACGTGCATATGTCACCAGTCATGGCTCCTATTAACTTAATCATTATGTCCGTTGCTTAATTTCTCTCTTCCCCCAATTACAATGTCCACCGCTCAAGAACGAAGATTTTGCTGTGTTCTCTTCTGACTAGTGTTTGTGTCATGATAACTACTCAATAAACTTGTAAGGGTAATGAATGAATGAACCAAAGTTTAGATGATGACTAAATCCCTTAGAGTTCCTCAGCTAGTAACACAGCAGGGCTAAGCCTCTGCTTCACCTCGCAATCCTGAGGTCTGTGAAGTCTGCAAAGAATTTTTTGAAAGATTCCCTCACCCAGACATATACAGTTTTCCAAAGGTAGTTCATTCAAAACTCATTCAGATCAGTCTGCTCTGGTTTTAGTAAGTTGATTTGGATGAAATCTAAAGGATGCCCATCCTTAGGTTTCCATCTGTTGAAAGTTCCCAAGGCCTGCTCAGATCCCACAGGTGTCTTTGCTTCTCAGTCAGGGCCAACTTCGTCTTTAGATGAAGCCAGGTTCGTCCCAATCCACTGAAGTTCTTTAATCCATGTGGGATCTAGGACTTAGATGTTTTTTCTTCTACCAGCATTCTTTTTGACCAAATAAAAACCATCAGGTTCTTAAACACTCTTTTCTGAATCACCGATTGCTTCTTTCTACTGTTCTTTTGTGTTATGTATGTGTTGGCTTAGGTACAGCTCAGTGGTAAATTGTTTACCTCACATGCGCAATCCCTAGAACTGTAAAATAAGAAAGTTGAGTGCTTTCTCCTACTCCAGCCCACCATGAGGCATGCCAGGAAGAGGAGAAAGTCCAGGTTTGGCACAGATGAGAGCATCCCTATGAGCTACAAGCTGAAGGCGAAGAAGGGCAGTGAGGAGAAATGTACCCCACCAAGCAAGTGGTCTATGGCAATCTCTCCCGCGTCACTGAAGTGCGGGCGTGAAAGGTCAGCACACAAGGTGTTTTGCAGACCAACAAATAGGTGTCAGTTTGATCCAGATGCTGGGAGAGATTAAGAAATACTCAGCAGCAAACCAGAATGTAGCTCTGTGGTACTGCACCTGCCTACGTTCAAGCCCCTGTACTACAACAAACAAACACCTCAGCAGGGCTGGTGTGGTGGCGCCTATAACCCCAGCATCAGAAGGCTGAGGCAGGGGGACTGTGTGAGTTTGAGGTCAGCTTGGGCTACACAGTGAGTTCAAGGTCTGCCTGAACTAGCAAAACTCTGTGTCAAAATACAGAAAGAAAGCAAGGAAGGAAGGGAGGGAGGGAGGGA
>PVIC010014306.1:0-36797 GCA_004025085.1 Thryonomys swinderianus | reverse complement strand
TCTTTCTCTCTGTGACTTTTTCTTGTAACCTGATCAGCAATAATAGCATTTCTTGAAATTAATTTTCGTTTCATTTTTTTGATTTTCTTCCCAGATAATGGATTCATACCTGATTCACTTCTGGAAGACGTGATGAAGGCTCTGGATCTTGTTTCAGATCCTGAATAGTAAGCTAAATAGATTCCAGTAAATCTAGGACATGAGATACATTTATACCTTTTTAAACAATGTTCCCAAAATAATAGCAATTTATATAAAGCAAACAGGAGGAAGTCAGACTAATCTAGCATGACACCAGAGACTTTAACATATTTACAGGGAATGTTCTCTCCCACCATGCATTTATTTTCTTGCTTTTTAAAGTACGTTAAAAATGTCTTTTTCTATGTTTTAAATATAATTTTTATCTCTGAAGGGTTTTTTTCTGTTTTATAAGATTGTATATATTTCTTTTGCAGCCTCAGCAAAAACAGTGGTAGTTCTGAGTAATGTAAATACTGTCTTGCTGGCCTTGCTGCTTAAGTAACTAACAGGCCTCCAGTTAAAAGCATCGAGCATGTTCAGATACTTGGATTAACCACCCTGAGTTTGGGGTCCCTACAGTATGTAGATAACCGAGGTTGTCTTACTTTTGGGGCATTGTCTTCATTCTGCACTGTAATGTTGTATACCCTGCTAAGTTTATAGCTTCTCCATCAATTTAGGATTTTGTTTTTTGTTCTCTGTTTTCTGTTTTGGCAATACTAAAGACTGAAACTAGGGTCTTCACACTGAGCTACATCCCAGCACTTTTTGTTTGAGACAGGGTCTTGCTAAGTTGTCCAGATGGACTTAACTTTATGATCTTCTGCCTCAGCCTCTTGTAATGCTGGGATTACAGTGTACACTACTGTAGCTACACAACTTAATAATTTTATTATCCATCAGATAATACCTTGTTGTAGAGGCTATGGAAATTGATTGAAAATAAAAATAAAGGATCTGTACTAGCTTACTCATTTTTTCTATACATTTTGTGTTTGTTTGTTTTTTCTGACAGTGAAAAGACTTTAGCTCATGAACGTATTGAGTTCAGCAAAAGTACCATGAACCATGATAGCTTTTAGAATTTAGTTCTGTTCTGTTTTTAAATAAGTTCAGGTATGTGTTTTTGAGTTCCCAGCAGTGGGACATCACTGTTATTTTTAGCTTAAAGAGAAAAAAGAAAGGACTGGATGAAACCAAATGAAACTGAAATGGTAATTACTACATTTCTTCTAGTCAGATTTGTAAGTAGAGACTATCTTGTTTGCTCTTAGTCACAAGAGAATCATATAGTTGTGATTCTTAAGATTAGGTTCACCACCAAAAAAAGCTTTTTGTTTTTTGTTTTGTTTTGTTTTGTTTCAGTGTGGAGGTTTTAGGGATCAAACTCAGGACCTTACACTTGCCAGGCAGGTTTGGTCTCTCTGAGCTACACCCCCACCCCTACCTATGATTCTTGAACAATAGTACAATTGATTCATTTCGATTTTTTTTTTTTTTTTTTTTTTTTTTTTTTTTTTTTTTTTTTTTTTTTTTTTTTTTTTTTTTTTTTTTTGGTACTGAGGATCAAACTCATGACCTTGTGTTTGTGAGGCAGGCGCTAGAACCACTGAGCTAAATCCCCAGCCCCATTTCGATTATATTTTGAGAAGTAATTGAAAGATCACACTGAGTCATTTACTCTTTCTTTGCCCTACTCCCTTTTATAAAATGTTATAGCAAATACACTAGGTCACTGGAAAGATTAAATAAGTTAAACAGAGTAAATGCAATGTGACTTTACCTGCATCTGCTCTGTGCCTTGACCCCTGGGCCAGCCTAGCTCACACCCATGGGGCTGTGTCATGTCCTTGGCAGAGCATGCTCCCAGGAAGCTGCAGTCCTGGCTGTAGGACTGCTGCGTGCCCACTCAGGCATCTCACAGGGCTGGCAGTACATCATGTGGCAGATTGGAGCTGCCTAGGGGACAGAGTGGGAGGCGAATGCAACCTGCAGAAAGCTTCAAACAAAGCTTTTGTTACAAGGAGGGCTTAGTCTCTCTTCATGAAAGAAACACCCAGTAGCTGACCTAGAGTGAGTTCAGACCAACAGAGGAACAAGGAATCCCCAGACCTAACAGCAGTCTCCAGACTGAGACCTTCCTGGCAGCTGGGACTGCGACCCAGCTGTGGGCTCTGTTGCCTGCCTGTTCCTACTGCCCACTCTTGAAACCCTGAACCACAGGACACTAGATTTATCTCTGGCTGAAATTGAAGTGAAGGGAGGAGTGGCTACCCAAGACCCCTGACCCACTACGTCACTGCTTTGCCTGCTGCATAATATGCTAAATCTCACTTGGAGTGGCTAGCTGGAAATAACCCAAAAAAACCTCGCAGCTGCTGTGCACTTTGCTCAGCTCCCTTCCAGGCACACAGAACAGCACTGTTCACTCGACACCCTTACATGGTCAGGCTGTTTAGAGTCGTGGCCTCATCAGGCCCGGGGGTTGCATCCCACAATGGTGGCTCACGACATCGATCCCTGAGTGAACTGTCCTACTCTTTAACCTTCACCGTCGACTGGCTAAGAATCATAAGCCTGCATCTCGTTAAGTTCTCAAAGTAAGCATTTTAAGAGGCTGTCCGATGCACCACGCCCGCTGACATGTTTCTTCTTGAGTACATTGAGGTTATTTGGAAGGTTACAAGCCTCGGTTTATAAGCCGTGGTTTTTAAAGTACTTTACCTAATAAGGAACAATATTCCAAAGTCATCATCATAATCTAAATTTTAAATAGTAACAGATTATACTGGTTTAAAAATAACCAAGTTTTGGCAAATTTAATGTCATTCCTATGTATTTGTCATTAAGGTTCTAAAAAGAACAGCTCTTGGGGATTTTGGCAGCAAATGTGTTATACTACCAGTGATTTAATCATGTAAGGGAAAAAACCTTTCATTTTCTCTTTGGTATCTACTGTTTTTCTTTTTTTTTTTCTTTTCTGTAGTATAAACCTCATGAAGAATAAATTAGATCCAGAAGGATTAGGAATCATATTATTGGGTCCATTTCTTCAAGAATTTTTTCCTGATCAGGTAACGGAGTCAATATGTTGCTTGTTTCATTGATCATCGGCCTTTCAGATGTCCTAACATGCAAATGTAAGATGGAAAGACCACTGTGGCATAGCTCCCTTCCATGCAGAGAGGCCGAAGGGTGTGAGCCGGCACAGTGGCTCAGGGGCGAGGGACAGCGGGGCAGGGTTCTGTGCCAACACTCACACGTAGTACTCTTTTTAGAGACGAGAATAAAACTCAGAGGTATGTGGGACAAACAGATTCCCCACTACCCCTCACTCATGTTCATTTTCTCAGGTAGCTTTTGTGAATAAATTAGTGTCTTATCTTTTCAGAGCTTTTTAAACACAGTAAAAGAAGATAAAGATGCTGCACTACTGGGACGTGTGTTCTAGATGGCTTTGATAGCTCAGTTATTATTAAGAATCCATACTTGTCTCAAAACCCTCAAGTTCCGTCTGTTAGTGGCGAGCCATTCCTGTGTCCTACTCCTCCCTTTTCTTCTTTGTTTCTTACCTAAGTATGTTACCATTCACTAAATTTGTTAGCTATCTGTATTGTGTTCATTTCATCAGATAACAGTGTAGTTTAACTTCATTGTTCCAGTAGAAATGTCAATTTCTGTTGTAGTACTTTTGTAAAAGAATATATGAACAAATAGTAAAAAAAAAGACAGCAGGGAAAACATCGCAATATATCATCATGATATATCATCATCACTGGTTTCATGATATAATTATTAATCTGATGTCTCAGATTTAAATTACCTTCAGCAGAATAGACAGTGTTAATGGTGCTCAATCTCTAAGCTTGTATCTAATTGTTATTGGCCTTGTGAATAAAGTAAGATAACATTCAAAAAGCAATCATGGTTATCACAGTACAGGCAGCTAGACTTTTTCAAAGTTTGTTAGATGCTTAATACAAAAAGATTCATTTTATTTTCTTACATCATTATTTTTGAACATTGGGTTATGATTCCTATTTGTTCAGCTATTAGGGTTTTTAAAAAAAAATTTTAAAGTTCTTAGAATCTGACATCTTTAGATACCTTGACAAATGTTTTAAAAATTATAGCATTTAAAGCTTTTTAAGGCAATATTAATTTCACTTTAATATATTTCAAGGCTGCTATCAGAACATTTGATAGAAATAGTTATTTGGGGCCGGAGGGTTGGCTCAGTGGTTCTGGCTCCTGCCTCGCAAGCGCAAGGCCCTGAGTTCGATCCCCGGTAACCACATATAACGCTGAGCGTGGAGACACGCCCACCAACAACCAACACCGCATACCACAATGCCGGACGTGGTGGCTCACGCCTGTCATCCCAGCACTCGGGAGGCAGGGACAGGAGGATTGCTGAGTTCGCGGCGGCTTGCCTGGGCACCATAGTGAGCTCAGGGCCAGCCTGAACTACAAAGCGAGACCCTGTCTCAAAAAGCCAAAAAAAAAAAAAAAAAAGAAATAGTTATTTGTTGGTTTTAAATATAATGAAATAAGGTAATTTGCCTGTTTTTAATTTAATTCTGGCAATGTTTTGAAAAGTACTTAGGAAATGTGATGTGAGGTCATTACCAATCATTTCAGACATGTGTCTCCTATGTTCAGCTACGTGACACTGCTTATACTCACATAACAGCTTGTTAGCTTTAGGAGCTCAGGGTAACAAGATAGGGTCCGCGCTCCCCTCCATTTTGGCCCAAACAGACTTCCTGTCCATAGTTGTCCTGCTTGTTTTCCCTGAATTCATCTCTTCCTCTCTGCTTCTTCCTTGTTATTCTCAACTTGGCTTCTTTTTGCCCCTGTACCATTCATGCTCACTTTTCACCCCAGCATTTCATCCTGCTATTCGTTTCCTTCAGAGCCACCTGTGGTTTCCAAGAGCTTCTGAGAAATATAAATTCTCCAGCTTCTCCCCAGATCTGATGAACCAGGAGGTTTGGAAGTGGGGTACAGTGATCCGTCTTCAGAACACTACAGATGATCCTGACCAGAACCCCAGCTTGAGGACAGCTGCTCTAGGGGGATCTGTCCCATCTTCATCTGTGCATATCCCAAAAGACCTCAGACACCCTTCTCAACATCCACCTTTTCATAGCCCATACCACGCTGACCTATGTCTCTGTATCACAAATGCTTATAGCCCTGTCACTCATTTTGGCCATCATTCACAGACTGCTTTGCACCTCACAGATCACTACAGTGGTAACAGTAAACACTTAACCAGCCTGGAATAAAGCAAACAAATTTCCTAGACTAGTCTATAGAACAACCAGTAACATACTTCACTTCCATAGACTTTACAGATGGATGCATCAGGTGGACACAGAGGAAGAGCAGATGAGGTAGATGCTGTTTCTGGCTCAGAGTAGAGACACTTTTTACATATGCCTTTTGTGCATAGGAAGCTACTGTTTATCAAGTACTTACTGCACACCAGGCACTACATGCCTTATAAACTCATTCCTGGTATTTGCATCATTTTGACAGCAAAGAGAGGAAGTTAGAGAACTTCAGAAGTTTGCTGCAGATCAGAGCTAACTCTTGAGCAGCTGATCCAGGTGTCCAACAGAGGCCTGTCTACGACAAGTCTGAGCATTCTGCCTCTGTGTTATGCTGCCTTTCATTGGTGTTTTTGTATTTCACGCGCATGGTTAGTTACTGAAGCTAGAGAAAAGTGTATTTAATTGCAGTAAACATTTATTAAGTTAAAATAATTCGTGAGTCAGATTACTCATCTTAGTGGCTAATTGAATTGACTCATGTTTATAACTAAGAAAATGATCATCAAATAAATTAAAAAATTTTCTGTTTATCTATTTTTAATAGGATATGAAAAATATAAGACCCTTAGATTTTAGTTGGGAATACAAAATATAAAATGTTCAAAGCTGGAGATTTAGCTCAGTGGTTCCTGCACCTGCTTAGCAAGCTCAAGGTCCTGAGTTCAATTCCATATAACCACATAGGATACCAGGCATGGTGACTCACGCCCACCAGCAATCAGTACCACATACCACACCACCGGGTGTGGTGGCTCACACCTGTAATCCCAGCACTCAGGAGCCAGAGGCAGGAGGATTGCTGAGTTCAAGGCTTACCTGGGCTACGTAGTGAGCTCAGGGCCAGCCTGAACTACAAAGCAAGACCCTGTCTCAAAAAATAAATAAAAAGTTAAAAGTCTTAAAACTGTAAACATTCTTCCAAAATAATGATAGAAGAGTTTATACAAAGTAGTTTATTATTTATTTGCAAATTAATTACTCAGTGTTATAAAACTTCCAAATTGGTCAAAAGCCTAACTGGTATGTTCAGGAAAAACTATATAAAAAGTAATATCTAAGCCAGGTCTTGAGAAAGGAGGAAGGAAAGGAGGGATTTTAGAAAGGAAGTGAAAAGATCATGAATGTGCAAAGGCCTTTTCATAGGAAAATGAGTTGTATGCTTTTCTAAAACAATTCAGAAAGTCATGTAGCTGAAGATAAGACTGAAAAGGTGGTTTAGGTCCTCCCTATTTTAAGATTCTTAATTGCCAGTTTCAGGAACCCATCCTGAACTGGCTTGAATGGGGAAAAAATACTCAGATGGCAAGGAAGCTCAGGAATGAAGAAACCAGTCCCGCACAGCGGCTACTGGACCTCTGAGTCTGCACAGAGCCTTTGGACCTACAGATACTCCCTCCCTCCCTCCTCTCTGTAAAGCAGCTATGCTCCCTTCACCCATCTTTCTCCAGGAGCTAAAGCCACAGTGGTTTTCTTCCCTTAGTTACAATTTGTAGAAGTCCTAAGGAGGCTCTATAGCCAGCCTGGGTCTCAGGTACATCCTCGTGCCAGGTGCAGCATGAAGACAGAGAGACAGGCACCTTCCTGGGGGCCAGACCATCAGGGACCCTGAGTGCTGCGTGGAGCTAAACTTCAGCTTTATCTTGATGAAAAACAGGGCTAACACTGGAAGCATCTGATCAGTTTTTCTGCCGGTTGAGTGGGGCAGTGATTTTTAGGGCATCCTTTCTTACCATTAAAGTCTATTTAAGCATTAAAATTGTTTTTACACTGATTAAAAGTTAACAGTAGTCAAGTGATATTTTGGAGAATGCAAACCCTAGTTCAGTATTGTATTAAAACTTGGAAGTTATATGTTTGTAATGTAATCTAAGTAAAAATGATGGTACTGTTCTTCTATGTGTACTGAGAAGAACAATTTATTGACAGAGAAAGCACAGATATATTGTAGGGAAAACTGCATTGTAGGAACTTATATTTAAAAGCAAAGTAATACACACAAAGTTGCAAACAAATGCAGAAGAGCTCACAGTGAAAGTTGGCAGATCCCTGCTTCCCGGCCTCTTCTGCAGAAGCAGCTATTTCTGCTTCTGGGGGGAAGGGGTTGATACTTAATTCTATCTAAGTGTTTTATCAAATGGTTCCCCAATGAAAGGGTGAAGATTTAAGAAACTTGCATTTTACATTCATTGCTCATTAGAAATTGATATAAAGATAAAATTTAATGTTAATAGTACTTTATTTATAATAGGGCTCCAGTGGTCCAGAATCTTTTACTGTCTACCACTACAATGGATTGAAGCAATCAAATTATAATGAAAAGGTATGATAATTCACATAGTAACTTGTCTTCTACTAGGTTGAAAATAAATACACAAGTTTCTACCCAAGGAGATTATACCGAGCTTCTCTTTACTATCAATGCATTTTAAAATTGGTCACATTTCACCATAAGTGTTAGAGGATACTTTATGTTGAAAATTTTCATTGGACTTTCAGGCAATGAATTCACTGGGACAAAATAATTACATCTCCATTCATTACTGTTACTTTTGGCTAGGCATGCATCTATACACCAACGTTTATGGTTGGTCCAGTGAAAGCTGATACTGAGCCACTTTCATGCAGAAAGGTAATGGAGATATCTGATTGAGAATAATACTTTAAAGAATTAGAATTACTGTAATGAGGATTTACTTGTTGTCTTTGTTTACTTAGCACACCATACTATAAAGTAAATTTCCCTGTATATACCATTTTACAGAGAAGAAAACTGATAAACCAGTTGCCCTAGGTCAAGCAGCTTGAAAGTACCAAAGCTGAGATTGAAATGGGAAGCCTGGCTGAGAGCCTGTATTTTTACCCAGTCATTCCTTTCCCTTGCAGATCATGGACAAGGCACATAAGTGACTCATTTCCAGATGTAGCTACCTCATTTAAAGCAGAAACTTTGTCTCACCTCTTCACTGTTTCTGGATTAAATACCAGTTGTATGTACATATATAATGTCTGTTTACATCTACTCAAGTAACAGTGTTCCAACAGCTAACGTTAGAAGGAGTAATACCTAACATTCTTTTTTAGTTCAATTTATACTGCTGGTTTCATAAATATCTGAATTGAAGGATGCTTACAGAAAAATAGATGTAATTTAAATACGTATTTTCTGTTAAACCGAATCTAAAAAACAAGTTTCCTTGGGTTTTCATAGCAAAATATAAATAAGTACTATTAGATCCAAAATATTTTCACAAATATTAATTTATTGATAGATACAGTAAAGGATAAGAATTGTCAACAAGAAAATGTGGATGCCACTCATGGGTATTAATGAATGCTTTATCTAGACTTTGAAGTTTCACAGAGCTTCGTAATAGATACTTCATATCACTAAATAGTTATTCACTTACACAGTCCCTGCAGGGGAGTTGGTCAAATATTATCCGTATTTTACAGATGAAACATCTGAGACAGGGAGATTAAGTGACTTACCCAGAGTCACACAGAAAGTCATTGACAGAGCAGGGGTCAGAACTGAGTTCCGGATTCCCAGTCCTGGCCTTGGTCTGCTTGACTGCACTACCTGTCTATAGTAAGTTTTCAAATCATGCTTGTGACAAGCACCTGGCATACTAACAGAAAGATCAGAAATCACAACAGAATATTAATGAAACAAGAGTGCATAGTAACAATAAAGCAAAGCTTGTGTATCATTAAGATGCAGAAATAAAATGTGAAGTTAGGAGCCAGAAATATGATGGATTGTTGGGAAAGGTACTTTTATTTGAAGACGCCCACAGGCAGACTGAGCAGCACAAGCCCTGGAGGCTACCAGAGGTCACATCCTGTACCCAGGCACTTCTGTCTCGCCCTGGGTATGGTGGAAGTTTTGGGTTTTTTCTTTAATAAAATTGGACCCCATCTTATTTATAAAATATAAAACTTTAAGTTATATTCCTTACAGAAAGCTTTTCACTTGTGGTTTGGGGAACTGAAAAATGAGAGTTATAGTTTGAGTAGTAAATTTATTGTGTCAACACTGGCCAGACCAAACATACTGAAAACATGGATTTCACATTCAACAATGTCTTTAGACATTAAAGATGAGATTTATGAAACTGAATTATCTGACCCAGTTATACACTCTACTTCTTCCATCTTTGTGTTTTAAGGAAACATTTGTTTAAGGCTGATAGAGTTGTTTCTTTGGCCTCCTTAGTCAAGTAGTTTATGGCCTCTACATCAGAAGAACATAATTACAATCACACTTACAAGCTACCCAGAAGAAGAGACACTGTTCTTTTTAAATAATAGAGTTTCTCTTGGTACTAAAATGAATGGACAGAGTGCTTTGGTGTACACAGTAAAACTTTGGTAAAGAGTTGGTTTGTTTTTTTTTTTTTTTGACATATTGGGTCACAAATTTTCTATTTTCTTTTAAAGAAATCAGAATAAGTTTTTTCTGGTGTCTGCCAGTTTGTATTTTATGTGATCCTTATCCCAGCTTTGCTAATACTAACTGGTTTGATCCTTCAGCCTCTTGTTTTTTGCTTCTGTCCTGACACTCCCTCTTCTCCATAATTTTTCATGCAGTACAAAATATACTGATGAACTGCATTTCAGAAATATTTAACACAAATGATAACAAATGTCATTGCCAAAGGTGCCAATTGTCTTCAGCTCTGGCAATTCAATTTGTAAATTGAAATGAGAAAAATAAAACCCTCCTCAGAATATAAAAAAGTATTTCTATTTATTTCTATTTCTACTATGGATTTCCATGTCATGAGATAGTATGCGTGGCCAAGTGCCTCAGGATTAGAGGGCTAGAAACTACACACATGAAACATGTAAATTTAAAATGAAAATTTCTTCTAAGTTGCATATATCATTTGAAGTCATTTTTCTCTTCTCTGAAACTTTTGTGACTCACGTAATACTTTTTTAAAAATTCTGTTGAATTCTAAAACTCACCTGGCCATCTGGCAGCTAAAATTTGTCATCATCTCATTCATGAATTTACTTCCATGTTAGTAGCAGATATTCTTACTCTGAATTTCTGTCAGAACAGAATTAGCTATGAAGCTCCCGTGGCATGCAGTAACATATTAGCCTGTAAAAATTTTATCTCCCATCAGAATTTGCTAAAAATATCACTTAATCCTGATGCTTTTTCCCTCCAACCAGGTCATGTATGTAGAAGGAACTGCAGTCATCATGGGTTTTGAAGAACCCAGGCTGCAGACAGATGACACCCCTATTAAGCGCTGTCTACAGACAAAATGGCCGTACATTGAACTGCTCTGGACCACGGACCGCTCCCCTTCCCTGAACTGAGCTCTCAGTGTTTATAAGACCATAGTAACAGATGTGCAGAGAAAGTTTCATGACTGGCAACTGGCTAAACTAAGCTAAAACGTGGTCTTATTAACTGTAAATATAACTGAAAACACATTTTTAAGTGTTTAAGATATGTTTAAATTATTTGTTTTAAAGCTTTATGTTAAAGATTATACTATTTTAGCCCTTGGTGTGAATTTATTAGCAAAATTAAGCATTAATCAAACTCCATCACTTTTGCAGTCAGATAATTTGCTCATTGATCCATCAAATGCTTGCTTACAAACACCAAAATATAGTAGCATTTTTGTAATCTCAAAATTGCCATTTTTCAACTTTTACTTTTGTGTTTTATTTCATTTGGGCATAATTTGTTTGGATAATTCTGGCTTAAATCAGCTCCACACTGAAATGCAGAAGAATTCATTTCATTTCTTTGCTAAACTCTTATTTTCCATTAGAAATATTGTTAAATAGCAATTTATTAGTCTGTATCCTTTGAAAATTGGCTTGACTCTGGCATGTTTACAAAACATAGAAACTACATGAGAACTTCCCATTTATTCACCGGTGTATAGGGGTGTATTTATTTTTTAAATAATAGAAAAGAGAATCTGTTTGATAGTCTTGACACTGTTAGCTTTCACTGTATTGCCAAGTACACTTTTCCAAATTTGTTCCAATATCCCCGTAAGCCAGCTTTCTTGTATATTTATAAATGTGATGAATGCATGAGAACATCTGTTATTACATTAGTATAATGCATTATTTATTATGGTCCTAATTGATAGCTTAAATAAAGACTTTTTTCTTTAACTGTATCTTTGCATTTTTACATTAGTGGCTCAAAATGAGCACTTATTTTTTTAATTGGTACATTTTTATTGGTACATTATATAAACACATCCCAAATACACTCCACATTGAGAATTTGTACCAGTATATGATACAACTTAATTTTCATTTTTTCCTTTCCCCTTCCTGCCCTACCACCACTCTCTGCCCTATTATACACAAGTTTTGTTTCCTTTTTTTAAACTGTCAATTTTTTTCTGTCCTCTTATTTACCCCTAAACCCCAGTTACTTTTTGAATATTTACTGTTTTACAGTATCAATTATGCATTCTAGAACACATTTACAACTTCAGTTTCTCATACCAGAGAAAAGATATGATATTTACACATCTGAGACCTATTTATTTTACTTATGAGTATGTCCTGAAGATACATCCATTTGAGTACAAATGATTCAATCTCATCATTCTTTATGGCAGAGTAATACTCTGTTTTATTTTTTAAAAACCACAGAGTTGGGACGGGGAATTTAGCTCAACTGATACCGAGTCAACGTTGGATGCACAAGGGCCTGAGTTCGATCCCTGGTACCAGAAAAAAAAAAAAAAAAACACACAGAATTGATGGGCATTTGAGTTGTTTCTAAGATTTAGCTATCCCCAACTGAGCTCCTATAAACATGGGTAAATGAACACTTTTAAATATTCTTCCCAGGATCCTGAGAGTATAGTATACAGTAAGTTCCTAACAGACTCCCAAGAACTTTGACAGAGACCAAACCTTCTGCTTACCTGAGCTTTGCCAACTCCACCACGAGAAACTCCAGGGCCTGGTGGCAGCTGTACCAACCAGACACCAAGACCCAGAAGCCCCACCTGCTTCCCCCAGAGTGGTATTTGCTTTATCTCAACAGGTTTGCAGCAATTTAAAATCTGAATAACTAGAAATACTTTCCTTCACTTGAGAAGAGACATATTTAAATTCTCGTTTACATTTCATAACTGAACTTTACCTTCAACAATATATTTCTTGTGTGAATCTGAAGTTTTATTTAAGTAGTAGATTTTAGCAGAGGGAGAAATTGGGATGAGATTTTATATCTAACTTTTGATGACATTTTTTTTCCAAGAATATATAACTAGCTGTGAATGATACTTTTGGGGCTAATCTTAGCTGCTTCCAAATGTGTATAATATATATTATGCTAGAATTAATTTTTCTAGTGCCATTTTCCACTAGAAACACAGCATAGCAGAATTGACACAAGAAACAAAAATTCCTGTATTTGTTTAAAAAATGTAGTCAATAATTAAGAAATTTCCCTCCAAGAAAATCATCCTCACTGATCTCAGTGGCAAATGTTCCCAAACATATCTGGGAAAAATATAATAATTCCAGTTTTAAACAAATGCTACCAGGAAATAGAAAAAATTTAACTTCACAATTCACTTTATGAATCCCGAATGATCCTAATACAATATTGAAATAGTGCAATATTAAATACTTTCTCCCCTGGATTCAGGAGTGTGACAAAGAAGAACTTTCATTTCTGTTCCGCATTTTTCCCCAGGTTTCCTAACCAGTGGTATAAAAAGAGTCTGAAGTAATTAATTAGAAAAAAGTTTAAATAACTATCAATTCATGGATAATATGCATGTACAAAGGACCCTATATGTCATTTAAAATTCTTAATTCAGTCAACTGCTAGGTGCATGGTCAATATCATAAAATAATTTAGCAAACCTAAAAGAGACAGTTAAGAATAATTTTAAACTATTGTCAGTAGCATCAAAAAACATAAAATACCTAAAATACAATGAAAGAGGTACATATTTCTGTTCTGAAAAATAGAAACCATTGCTAAAGGACAAGGTAGTAGGTAAATGTTCAAAGAATTATAGAGTGTTCTCAAATTAAAATTTAGTGTACTAAAGTTCGTTTCTTTTTTAATTTATAGATTTAATAAACTCCAATATACACATCAAAAGTAGCTAAGATAATCTTGAGTGGAAAAACATTTGGAGATTCTAATGAATTAGTAAATTCTGTAACGCTCTAATAATTACATGAAGCATCAGTACAAGGAAGAACACGTAAACCAACAAAAAAAAATACAAGTTGAATATCCCTTATCTAAAATGGTTGACATATGAGAAGTTTCATTTTTTGTTGTTTAATATTTACATACAACAACATCTTGGGGATGAAACCCAACTCAACACAAAGTGAATTTATGTTTCACATTATAGACATGGCAAAAGGAATTTCATACACTTTTTTTCAGTACTAAAAGAACCCAGGGTCTTTCCACTAAGCTACCTCCCCAACTCATGTGTTTGGTTTTTTTGTTTTGTTAAATTTTAATTTTTTATTTTGCAACAGGGTCTCACTAAAATGCAGAGTTGCCCATGCTGGGTTGGAACCTATGATCCTCCAGCCTCAGTTTCCCAAAATGCTGGAATTACAGATGTGTGCCACCATGCCTGGGGGTATACAGTCTTTTTTATTTTCTGTGCATGAAAGAGTTTCATGGTGCACAGCTTTTCACTTGTAGCAACATGGTAGTATTTCAGATGATTTGGAGCATTTTGGATTTCAGATTTTCAGATTAGAATTGCTCCGCCTATAGGTTAGAAACAGACACAAACCACATGTGATTCTCCACAAAGGCTGAACAGCAGTTTTTTTCTGACACAGACCACAGTCTGGGGGGTTCTTGTGGCCCCAGACAGCTTCTGATGGAGATCAAAAGATGGTAAGCTGTTAGTCTATAGAACTACAGACTGTGATTTTCATGTTTATGATAATTCTGTGGTGCTCAAGTGCCCACTCTGAAGGTAACAAGCACAGTGTAGGCCCAGGGACACAGCCAGTGCCACCTGCCACACCTGTCATGCGCAGTCTAATCAGAACCATTGTGTATCAGGCATCACATGTGCTTATGCAACTCCAATAAAACAGTGATTAGCAATAATAGTACTTCAAATGCCTACAGGTGTGAGTCTATCAAGACAGGTGTTTATTGTTTTTAAGCAGATATGCTTCTTTCAAACCAGATATTTTTATAGTACTTTTAACAAAAACAAGGTCAAATATTTCACTAGTCGGGTTTAGGTTCCCTTCCTTTGAATGTAATAATAACACTATAAAAGGGAAGTTATGTTACTGATATACATTACCTATTCTGTATTTTGTATGCATCCTAAGATTGTCCCTCCTCAGTGTAGCCCAGGTAAGTCACGTTTATACAACCATGTTATGGAAGGATGGTCTAGTCCAGAGGTGATGAACCTATGGCACATTTGTCACAGCAAGCTGTCTGTATTGTTGAAAGCTCAAAGAAGTTTGCCATTAATGTAAATAAGTAGTGTTTATCAGCATTTTTTAAAAATAGACCATAAGCCATACCTCATTTTATACCCCAAAATTAATTGAAATGCATGCACTTCATGTGAAATATAAAACTATAGCCTTCTAGAGGTGAATGCAGAGCGATGTCTTTGTGACTTTGTAGCAGTCCGGAATTTCTTTAAATGGAAAGAAAATGTAATCAAGAAAGACTGATAAATTACATCTTATTGAGAACTATTCATGAAAAAAATATTAAGAGAGTGCAAAGGCAATACCAGAAAAATATATCTGTATTACATATGTGTGTGTAAAAGACTTTTCCCCAGAATGCATAAAGAACTCCTACCAAAGAAAAAGAGAACTACATTTAAAAGTGGGCCACGATGTTGAATCTGCACTCAGAGCTGTCCTGACTTCTGCTGTGAACATGGTGGTCACATGGAATCAAGTGAGTGTTGCCCAAACCATCAAAGGTCCAACAACTTTTGTACAACATGGTGTGTGAGAACAAGGATTGATCATTGATCACCCCCTTCACTGCAGGTTCCCAGTATGGTTTTGGGTGACATATTTAAATCTCCAGTCCCTGTTATATATCAAAACCAGAGAAGAATGCAACAGAAAAAGAACTATAGACCAATATCCTTAATGAACATAGATGTAAAAATCATCACAAAGATTCCTGCAAACAAAATTCCACAGCATAAAAAAATATGTAAATAAATTTTTAAAAGCCATGACCAAGTAGGTTTTTGTCCGGGGATGGTTTTACATGTATAAATCAAAAAGTGTAATAACCATAAAGAGTTAAGAATAAAAATTTCATGATCATCCTAATAAATACAGAAAAAGCCCTTGATACAATTCAAAATCCTTTCATGATGAAAGCCCTGAAGAAAGTAGGTATGGAAGGACTGTACCTCTGACTGAAAAAAAAAAAACATATATGACAATCCCACTGCCAACACTGAAAGCATTTTCTCTAAAATCTGGAGGGAGGCCAGAGTGTGCAGGCTCCACTTTCCTGTTCAATGTAGTACTTGAAATGTTAGCCAGAGGAGTCAGGGAAAGAAAGGAAAGGAACACTAATAGGAAAGGGAGAAGTCAAATTACGTTCATGGGTCAGAAAAACCAATATTGTCAAAATGACCATATAACCAAGTCATTACACAGACAATGCAATCTCTGTGATAATATGAACAACTTGCTACACATCTAGGAAAAAAAATTAAACTTCATATGAAATTTTTTTAAAAACCAAAACAGCCAAAGCCATCCTGAGCACAAAGAACAATGAAGAAGCACAGTGCTGGACCTTGAGTTATATGCAAAAACATAGTAATATAAACAACATGGTACTGGCACAATCAGGTCATTGAAAGAAAGCAGAGACATAGACCAAACCCACACATCTACAGTCATCTGGTGTTCTGCTTTGTTTTGTTTAGAAAAGAACCAAGCTAATATGCCGCAGAAAAGACAGTCTCATTAACAAGGGTGTTGGGAAAGCTGGGTAGATACAGGCAGAAGAGTGAACTAGTTCTCTGTCTCTTGCTCTGTACTTTAAATCAAATTCAATGTGGATCAAAGGCCTCCATAGAAAATCAAAAACTACAAAACTACTAGAAGATAATGTAGAGGAAACACGCTGTAGGCACAGGCATTCCTCCTGGATAGATGTCCAAAAGCAAAGGAATTATATTGAGAATCAACAAGTAGGATTACATTAAGTTAAAAAGCTCTGTACAGCAAACAATGAGAGTGAAAGTCCAGTCTACTGAGTGAGAGAATCTTTGTTATGCTTCTGACAGAGGATTAATATCTAGAATAGATAAAGAACTCAAAAAATTAACCTCCCCAAAACAAACTGTCAGCAAACAGGCAAATGAGCTGTACGTTTGCATTTCTCTCCAAAGAAATGCAAATGTTCAATAGGAATATGAAAAAATGTTCAACATTTTTATCCAATGGGAAAATTTAAATCAGAATACATAGCGATTCCATCTCATCCCAATCAGAACGGCTATCATCGGGAATACAAGAAATAATGAATCCCTGCCAAAGATGCAAGGAAGATGGGGGGGGAGGGGGTGTTGGAGGAAATGTAAACTAATCAGTATGGAGACTTTCTCAAGAAACTGAAAACAGAAGTACCATTTGATCCAGCTGGACTGAAAATAATTAAAGACAACATAACTATACTGATACATGCACACACATGTTTACAGTGGTATAGGTCACAACAGCTAAGCTATCTAAACAGGTTAGATGCCCATAAGTAGATGAATGGACAAATAAAATGTATTACACATACACAATGGAATATATAAATCAAATTCAATAAAGAACAAAACCATGCTATTTGCAGCAAAATAAATGGAACTGGGTATCATAAATAGCATTAAGCAAAATAAGTCAAACAGAAAGTTAAACATTGTATGGATTATCTTACATTAGAAAACTAAAAGTTAAAGGGAAAATGACGAAACTAGAATGTAGACTTTCAGAGAGGGAAAGAGTGTTGGGAAAGGAAAATGGAAGAGTTATGGGACTAAAAATGAAGATATATAAAACAGGTGTCAAACTGCCAGAAAGAACCCAAATTCTATATTATCAATAAGCAAAAATAGATATAGTTTTCAAGTAACTATATAATTTATACAGCTGTCAAATTACTTGAAGAAAAATACATCTATGGCCCATTGCTATATAACGTAGTATTTATTTCAGGTTATGTAAGTTACAACAATATTCTAAGCATAAAAATTGTCTCTGTCATGAAGGTATTTTGATCTAAGATGCAGTACCAGTATTTTTTCCACTGAATTCCAAATCAGAGTTAATACTAAATGTTTTTACTGAAGAACATTAATTTATCAACACAATGGTTACATTATGCAATATTATTTTCTGCCTTGTCAATTACCCTTCTTTTCTTGTTCACACTAACTGATGTAACATATTAAATCAATTGACTAATTCTAAACAAATATTCTGAGTGAAAAAGCAAATGTGTATAATTCCCAGCTGTCTTATGGAATTAAATTAAAACATTTTGTATATAAATGCATATAATCTTGTTAAAATTTTATTGGGGAAACACACTGTGTCAAAATCACAGTGCTCTGGGAAAAGAGGAAAAACAGTTTATTTTTATTTACTCTGGTTCCTATATGGTCTTATTTATCTACTGCCACACTTTCTGTCTACTTCTTTTTTTTTTTTTTTTTAACAAACTGTGAATGTCCTATTTCCCTAGGTCCTAACAACATAGGATTTCTTTTCAAGGGTTTGGGACAGAAGTTAGCATGGCGCATATATCCCCAGCTATATATCCTTAGAAAGTTACTTGGTTTCTCTTCTGAAGGGCTGGGGATACGGTTTAGTTGTAGAACACTTGCCTATTGTATGCAAGGACCTGGGTTCGATCCCCAGCACAACCAGGAAAACAAATTATTCTGTTCTCTTTATCTGCAAAATGGGCTCTTGTAAGCTTTCTAAATCTTGGGCATGAATTTTTCCTGCCCAAAGTAAGTATACAGCAACAGATGGGTACTATAATCATTATTATCAGTTAACAGCTTTTACCAAACACTCAAAATTTCCAACCAATGACTCAACCAACTATGGGGGGAAGAGTGTACATGGAGGGGGTGCACTATTTTCTAAAAGAAATGGTGTACAAGATATTTGTGTAGTAGACAAAAAATATAATTATACTTAAAATAAGCAGGCTCCCAAATAACCCAGCTTTTTAAAGAATAGAACCAATGAGAAAGAGTTTGTAGCTCATTCCTAGAAATGGGTCAGTGACCTTACTGACAATGTTAATACTCACTGGGATACACTGTTCTAGTATCAGTTTATGGAACAAAACTTCAACTCAGCTGCAATGCACTGAATTGTATTCAACCCAACACCCATCTGTTACTCATTATAATCCTCACCCACAGAATAAAAGCAATTACATGAGTTGATTTTTCTCTTAAACTCAGGGTTTTAAAGAGGTTTCCCCACATGTCCACAGGAATGTAACATTTAGTGTAGCCTTTGGGTCAGCTGAATACGGACTCAGGTAATACACTGAAAATTCAGCTGACTATAGTTCTCTTACTTCACAAATGATGACCATCCAGATAGGTCTTCATGAGTGAAATTTGAAGCAGGGTTGGTTGGAAGAGTAGGTAAAAAGCCTCTGGACAAATGAGATCGGAATTACAGCTTTAGGTGATGACGATAAAATATCTATGTGAATACTAAGTCAAATCTCAAAGGAAGCCAAGTTTTGGTTTAGCTGAAGACAAGTTTTATAATTATGGAGTGGGAATCTACAAGCCTAGAATGGACTACTGAACAGAGAAGCTGACATTAGTATGATGCCTACCTGTCTTGGGAAATTGGATGAGGGAGGAAATCAAACGTAAACACCTTCATTCAGTATTTTAAAGAAAGAATATCATAACCATCGTGGGTAAGAGAAAAAGTAGTTAGAAGCTGAAATGATCCCCAAATGGATGGAATACAAGATGACAGAACTTCCAAACACTGGGAAGAACGGCACCATCCAGAAAGGCCGAGGATACTTGGCTAAGTTCATGTTGTCTAAGTTCATATCGTCTCGACAAGCTAGGCTGAGAGGTAGAGTCCATGTTCCTCAAAGTCAGGGGCCAAGAAATGAAAAATCCTTCCTCTGCAATCAGTACCCTGTTACCTTGACCACAAATATTCCAGCTTGTTCTAGGTTCCCAAGCTATAGCCTGACCTCTTCTTGCCTCTCTTGCTTTGTGGAAGAAAATTAGAGGGGTGGAAAGGATATTAGAGAGTTCCCTACAATTGTCACTTGGGGCAATGTAATATTCATGAAATCTTCATTGTGGATTTGGAAGCGGGCAGAGAGCATCTGCCAGTGGGCCAGAATAGAACCAAGAGCTGCATTTTTTTAAGAACCTTAAAGTCAACTTTAATTTGATACTCTTTACATCCCACAAAACCCTGTCAGGTCAGCCTTCAAAAATACCACATCCAGCTTCTTCTCACCACCTTGCTACTTCCATTCTGACACAAGCCACTGTCATGTCTTGCCTGGAGTGTTGAAAGAAACCTCTCTGTTGCATTTTAATGTTTATTATTAGTACATGTTTTCAGTACACAATGAATATCACTATCATAAGTGTATAATACATCTTAATAGGTTTTCCTCTATTCTTTTTTCCTCTCCAACCTTTCTCTTCCCTCCAACTATTGGTCCCTATTTCATTTATAAACATTCAATTTTCATCCTTTTCTCCTTTAAACTCTTTCACTACTTTCCTTTCCCTCCCTTCTTTCTTCCTTCATCTCTTACCTTATTATTTGAAGAAGTTTGCCCTACTTTATCTCTCTTCTACTTTGTACTCTCCCCGGTGGGTAGAACACTGGTTTCAGTTAGCACTATGGTCTCATATTGTATGTATTTACCTGAAAATGTTTCATGTTTATCTTTCTTTATGGCAGAGTAATAGTCCATTGTGAGTATATCCCACATTTTCTTTATCCATTCATCTGTTGATGGACATATAGGCTGCTTCCAAAATTCAGCTATTGTGAGTTGTGGTGTTATAAACATGAGTATGCATGGGTCACTGGAATGTCATCTTTAATTCTTTCAGGAAGATACATAGGAGGGAAAATGCTGGGTCAAATGGAATTTGTTTCTTAGCTTTCAGCATTGTGCCATCATGATCTATGTGTGACACAGAAGGCAGAATGATGTGCTAAAATATAAGTCAGATGGATATACACTGCTGTTCAAAATCATTCCAAGGTTGTCATATACTGGTCTGCATCTATGGAGGAAGCTGGTCTATTTCTTATTCTTTCAGTCACTGTCCATGTGCTTGCCTCAGGAACTTTGTACTTGTCTTCCCTCTTAATAAGTCTCTCTTCATTCACTTTTTAGGCTCACTCCCTGCTGTGATTTCATAGCTTTGTCCTTAGTGTGGTGATGCTAGAAGGTGAGGGGTCTGTGGAAGGTGGAGTCCAGTGGAAGGTGAGACAAGAGGCACTGCCTTAGCGAAAATTAATGCATTTCTCACATGATCTGGGTGAGTCTTCACTGTTATTCTAGAGCAAGACTGGCCTCTCTCTACTCTGTCATCCTGTCACACCACTGTCATACCATCTACCACAAGGTCCTCCCCAAAGCCAAGCCAATACTAGAACTGGGAGCTGAGTGAACTTTTCTTTATGTACCAATATTGTTCTCAGGGTGTGCAAAGGAACAGATTTAATATAGGACACATATTATTTTATAATATCCCAAAAGTCAAATGCAGAGGAGTGCAAGAGGCCTGTCCACACACTAGAAACCTGAAGAATCCTGACAAGGGCCTGTATCCCATGGTGATGTCCTACACAAGTCCAGCTAGAAGTCCAGAGCCCAACCCAATGACCTCCATGAGTTCAGCCAGAGGCCTGGAGCCCACAGAAGTGTCTCGTGCAAGTCCATATCAGGATCTGCACTGAGAAGGCCCGAAGGCCAGTGATGGAAGCTGGAAAGTCTGTGCTGGTGGGTGGGGTGAAGGGGCTATGCCCTGGGATGAGGGATCTGCTCTGGAGCCAGAACTCAAGGCAAAGTCCAGAGCTCCCCTGATGAGAACAGCAGCCATCCCCAGAAACATCAAGGACCTGAGCTCCTCCAACCACAAGAACAGCCAAGCTCATATCAGTAAAATCAGCCTTGGCAAGCTTCTCTAAGAAAAATGACTGCGTACAACTTTCCCCTCCTGTTCTCTTTTCATGCTGTTAGCAACAATTTCCAGGTAGATCCTCCACATCCAGAACCACATAGATTCAGTTCAGCTGGGCATGCCAAGTTGACCATGAGTTAATCCATGACCCCCAGGCATTTTGTTACAGCAATGGAAGATGAAACAATACACCCCATAGCTATCTGCATCTTTCTTAGCTCTTCAACTAAGCCCATTTCTCACCACGCCGTTTACATTTTAACTACCTATTGAGGCCCTACTGCACTGGCTCTCTGTATTTTCTTAATTTTTCCACTTAGCCCTTATCTAAATCTATCACACTGTACAAAATGTGAAAGAGTATGTTAATATTTTCAATTATCTGCCTTCTTTCCCACTAAAGATTATTCATGTAATGTGCTTTAACCAACACAGAGAGAGAAAGATAAATGCTGCTCCACAGCAGAGCCTATAAGAACCATAACAGGGCTCCTCCTCTTTTCTCTTCCCTCAGCCTGGAAACCAGCTTTGCCCAGAGAAAGCTCTTTCCTCCTCTCTTCATAAGAAAACAGCAGCCACCCTACAAAGGCCACGTAACCATTCTCATTGCTTTTGAAGAATGCCATTATGCACCCAAACCAAAGTGATCCATTTATTTATTTGCTGCTATGATGTAGGCTTAATTACAATAAACCTTGTTCACTTTCATGTTCATTATTACATCATCAATGTATAATATACTGTGGGAACTCACAAATTATTTCTCAAGTGAATTACTTATCAAAATGTGATTTTATGTAATGATCAAAAAAAATAAATACAACTTTGGTGCACATATACAGCTGCTGAATTATGCTCACAAGTACCATAGAATTATGCTCATCAAGTACTTGTAGTTAGGTACTTGCCTCACAGAAAACGCTACATGAACTTTTGTTACTGTGCCTTTTATCATTATTAGTATGGCATAATTGACATAATTGATATAATTGCTGTACACCGAAGATGTTTTGAAAATAGAGAACTCAATTGGGCTGACTCACTGGGAAGGTGGAAATTTCTGAATGTTCCTGCTTGGGCTTAAGAACTGGGTATTAGGAATTCTACTGACTGCATCCTGATCATCAGTTCTGCTCCATGTGGACTTCTCCATGGGGCCTCAAACTTCTCCACAGCATAGAAGCTGGATTCCAGAGAGGAGCGCCCCCAGGGGACAAGTCCCAAAGTGTCCAAGGAAAGCAACCTCCATTTGTTTCATATGCCAATGTTCCTGTGCCTGAAGTTAAACACATGGTCAAGTTCATTCAGGGACAGCAAGGAGGGTGGCCACACCATGGTGTTAGCACTAAGTCACAGGACAGCCAAGGTCACAGTATACCATGGTATTTCAGGAAGTCCTGTACCAAATGCCCATCTGACATCCAAAACATCACACTTACCACTTTATACAAGTGTGGACTAATCTAGGAGACCATTATACACCAGTTCACTTCACAAAAACAGATTTACAAGTAAGAATGTCAGTTGCTCATAAGAAATATCGAACTCGGTACCAAATATACACATCTGCATGAAGTAGGCCAGGGAGGCAGGGAAAGCCAATAGGAGAACAAAATGCAAGTTGTTGTCAGCAAAGAATCAAAAGAAAGAAATATTACTCCAAGAAAACACTTCCAGAAAGCTAATGACTCCTAGTATTCTAGGTCTGGAGTCCAAGGCTATGTCCATCTCAGTCAGTGGAGCCAGCTATTACTGTCAACATAACAAGCCCTGTACCACGTTGGATAGCAGTGCCAGAGTTCACTCTGCATGCCTTGAAGGCTTAATACAGCCCTGTATAATTACTGTTTCACAATTTAAATACCTCCATGTTACCAAGGACACATCTTCCATGAGTTTAAATTTAAACTGGTAGTTTCTGGGTGAAATTCAAGGATGTTGGCTTTAATAGCAAAATATTTACATAACACCTCATAGCTTATTAATTGCTCTCTGCAGGTAATCGCATCCGATTCATGATGTGTCTGGCTAGCACTGTATGGGTGACCAGGGTGATACTGTCTTAAAAGGAATGTAGAAGGGCAGAAATTTGCAAAAACATGTTTAGTAACTTCAGTGCAGTGCCTCTAGGGAAATATGGAAAAATGAATGACAATGAGGGACATGACCAAGAAAGGGAAGAAGAACAGAGATAAAAAGATAAACAGGACTTGGGAGGAGGGCAGGACTGGATACGGCATACAAAAGGATGGAGGAAATAAGCAAGATTCAAAAAATTTTTTCACCCACTTAATTCTTCCCATGATTCTCATTGTAACCAAATGGCAAGCATGTATGCTTGCAGTTAAATTCATGAACTGAGGTACTGCAGTATTTGAGTGAGAAAAGAGATTTATGAAAGCAAGTCATTTGTAATCAAGCAGAAGAAGGACGATGAGTTACTAGGGGGAAGTTCTGAGTTTCAAAGCATTTAGTGTTTCAGGAAGTTTAGCTTCAAGGGTTGAGGATGAGCCAGAAACTATTCTAAACTCTAAGCTTTGCTGACAAATAATGCCTTGTTTCTAGAACTCACATTCTCTGGAGAGGCACAGATTGCAACCAGATAAGTGAACAAGAGAACATGTCAGGGCTTCGTACAAAATAAAATTAGGAAGCAGGCTGCGGTGCAGACGGAACTGATGGGGGGAGGTGGCAGTTGCAGTTCCTCAAGAGGTCAAGGAAAGCATAAAACCTGTAGGATAAGAAGGAGGCAGCTTGGAAAGAGACGTGAGGACTAGGGTCATGTCCCAGGCACAGGGAAAAGCAAAATAGAAGGGTGCTGAGGGAGAAACCAACTGCATATTTGGAAGATGGAAACAGAGGAGACAAAGGAAGAGATTAGATTGGGAAAGGCAGGCGGAAGTCAGCTGATACAAGAGCTGAGGTTGTGGAGACAAGTTCAGGTTTTAGCCACACATTGTCAGGGTAGCATTGGAAAACATTACACAAGAAAGGGTTAGAGTCAGATTCAAAGATCGCCAGGGCCGCTCTGTGTCCTAAAGCAGCAAACGTTGAAGTGACAGACCATCAGGAGGTCTTTGCAGGCCCCAGGTAGTTGAAATGCTCACACATGGTAATTGGCCAAGCACAGAATGGGCATAGTAATCCAGGCAAAAAGAAATATTCTTGTTTAGCAGCTAGCAGGTTGTCAGAGAGCCACCTCCAGAGACCAGTGGTCAGGGTAGGAGAGACCTGAGTGCCCAGACCTGTGTAGAGACTGATACTAGGTCTCAGAGAACTTTGGGAGCAATTTTCACTATAGCCCTTTCTTTTGGGATTTATCTAGTCTGTGATCAAAAAGAGAATACGTGAGGGCCGGAGATTTAGCTCAGTGGTTCCAGCGCCTGCCTCACAAGGGCAGGTCCTGAGTTCGATCCTGGTAACCACATACAATGCTGGGTGTGGTGACTCACGCCCACCAGCCATCAATACCGCATACCACAGTGCCAGGCGTGGTGGCTCATGCCTGTAATCCCAGCACTCGGGAGGCAGAGACAGGAGGACTGCTGAGTTCAAGGCTTGCCTGGGCTACATAGTGAGCTCAGGGCCAGCCTGAACTGCAAAGCGAGACCCTGTCTCAAAAAATAAATTAAAAAAAAAGACAGAATATTTGAAAACCAAGAGGAAGTTCCAATGGTCTTAGTGATGCAGGAGAATGAGGGCTGGGAAGAGGCCAATTGATTCATTATTATTATTATTGAGGGATAGCAGGGATCAAACTCACTTATAGGGCAGGCATAGTGCCATTAAGCTAAATCCCCAGCCCTGGGCAAATAATTTTTTGAAGAAAATCTTGGAAGACCTTCAGAATGAGATACTACTTACTGCCTGACACTAGAATGAACAAAGTCCAAAATGTGACAACACTGCAGGATGTGGAGTGAGGGACCCTCCTGCTCTGCAGATGTAAATGTTGCAGCCCACATGGGAGGTAATCTGATGGCTTCTTACAAAGCCACAACTGACTCTTGCTGTGTAAGTTGACAGTCACCCATCTACATATTCACCCAAATAAATTGCAAACTTATCCACACAAATACCTGCATGTGGGGGCCAGAGATTTAGCTCAGTGGTTCCAGTGCCTGCCTAGCAATACCAGGTCCCGAGTTCAATCCCCAGTAACCACATACAACTATACCCATTGGCAATCAATACCTCATACCACAGTGCCAGGTGTGGTGGCTCATGCCAGTAATCCCAGCACTCGGGAGGCAGAGGCAGGAGGATTGCTGAGTTCAAGGCTAACCTGAGCTACATAATGAACTCAGGGCCAGCCTGAATTACAACACAAGACCCTCTCTCAAAAAGTAAAAATAATTTTTAAAAATCCTCCATGTGGATGTTTATAGCAGCTTTACTTATAATTGCCAAGACTTAGACCCAGTGAAGACATCACCACTGTGGACAAATACCTGACACACCCAACCTAAGGGCTGCTTATATGGATGCCGTGTCTCTGGAGTCTCACTGCATGGCCACCTGGCTCCAAGGCCAGAGTATCATACTGGAGGAGCACTATGAGAGAACACTGTGCGACCCATACCACCCAGGGAACAGAGAGGGTGAGGGAAGGAGGCAGAGAAGAGAAACACAGCTTCCAAGTCATGTCCCACAGTGAACTACTCACTCTGTCTAGTCCCCCCACTCCTAGCTAAAAAACTCAGTGATGAACCATCTCCACCTCATGAACCTAATAAAACTCATGCTATGTTCCCAAAGCCCTACTTGTGAACACATAGGAAAATCATTTGAGTGACATTTTCAATCCAACCCACACCAGCAGGTGAATGGAGAAACAAACTCTGGTATATCCAGGCAGTGGAATATTATTTGGCACTGAAAATGATATTAAGCCAGGAAAAGACATGGAGGACATTGGAAATGTAAATTAAGTGGAAGCAGCCAATCCATATGACTCAACTGTAGGACATTTCTGGAAAAGACAAAACTGGGGAGACAGGAGAAAAGATCATTAGTTCCCAGGGGAAGTTAGTAGGGGAGGGGTGAATAGATGCAGAGAGGATATTTTAGAGTGAATGAAACCATTCTATATGACTCTACAATGGTAGGTACATTTATTTAATCCCACAAAATGTATGACACCAAGAGCAAAACCCAGTATAAACTATGTGTTTATACTAACTTACATGGCCACTAATGAAGTGCCCATGTAAGTTCATCAGTTATAGTAAACACTATACTGACAGGGACTGTCTGATGGGGTAAGGAGACACATGAGCAGTCTCTGGGCTTTCCACTCACGTTTGTTATAAACTTAAAAGTGCTCTAACATACATTTTATTAATTTTTTTAAACCAGGATATGTGAAGTGGTCAGATTAGGACAGTTGTCACCATTTGTTAGCTGATCTCCATTGGTCCAATTGCCAAAGCCACAGTGCTCCCTCAGCTGTTTTCTCTTATACCCCCGTGCAAATGCCATTGGCTGTTTCTTCAAAATGCACCATGAACCAATCACTGCTCCTCATCTTCCCAATCCAGCCCTATCATTTTTTTTCAGATTTTTACCCAGCTTCTGGAGACTCCTGAGTCTCATGTGGGGACTTCAATCTAGGAGCTGAGTGAACCTAATAAAACTCATGCTATGTTCTACCAAAAGTCCTATCTCCCCTCTAAATCCCCCAAAGGCTTCCCATCTCACTTGGACTAAAACAACACCCTTACATAGCCAAAAGTTTCCAGTGTTTGCCCTCTTCCTGGCTGCCCCCATCCTGCCTGAATGCCATTTACTGTCACCCCCTTCTCTTCCTGCCATTGGCTGGGTGTGACCTTTGGGCTTCTGGCCCATTCTGCCTATAACTGGCCACATGTTCTATTTCTTCACATGAGGGGCCATCAAAAATATGGTGAATATTCAAATTTTTAGAAAAAAATTATTACAGTAAAAGACTCTTTGCTGTGAAACCACATCAAAATACTCCTCTCTGGCCAGGGATTTAGCTCAAGTGGTAACATACCTACCTTGGAAGCACAAGGTCCAGAGTTTGATCCTCAGTGCTGAAAAAGAAAAAATACTCCCCTTTCCTTCAAATATACTCACCCCACTGTTCTCATCCTTTTCTGAGGCAGTTCTGGAGTCTTCTTTTGTGTTTTCAGTTGCACTGTCTTGGCTGCCTCATGTCTTGAATCAATCCAAAACATCTACTTTCATGGCCATTTTGACTTTGGGCAAAGTCACGAGTCACAAGTTGCATAGTGTCAGGTCAAATAAATCATGTGTATGAGGACACAATGTCATGTTTTTATGAACCTGACCTTCCACTGAATTGCAAGTGCCAACAGCATTCAACCAAACTTTTAATCTCTCCTCCTATAGGCACTCATGAAAAGATTTCCAGAGTTGTGTCAGAAACTGGTTGTGATAAGCATGTCAGAAATGAAGGGGAGGGCCAGAGGGTTAGCTCAGGGGTTCCGGCACCTGCCTTGCAAGGGCAAAGTCCTGAGTTCGATCCCCAGTAACCACATACAATGCTGGGCATGGAGATTCACACCCAACAGCAATCTATACCACACACCACAATTCCGGGCATGGTGGCTCATGCCTGTCATCCCAGCACTTGGGAGGCAGAGGCAGGAAGATTGCTGAGTTTGCGGTGGCTTGCCTGGGCACCATAGTGAGTCCAGGGCCAGCCTGAAGTGAGACCCTGTCTCAAAAAAAAAAAAAAAAAATGAAGGGGAATATTTTGAGAGGAATTGGTGGTACTATCTTTTACAACTTCTTTTAAAAATTTAAACACATGTTATAAGTTTTGATTGGCCCCTGTATTTTCCAGAAATTTACACGACACCTTCCTATAGAGTTCTTCTTAGTGTCTTCCAAATCAGATAGAAGCAGCCCCACAACCACTAATGGTAGGCAAGTCTTTGCTATCTCCCTCACAATGTGCTATCGTTCTCCATAGCACTTTTTACTGTTCAGCATTTTATGTCTGTACTGATGTATTACTTTGGTGCCTATCTTTTCTTTCTCAAATATGAGCCTCGTGAAAGCAAGATAGTCACTTACTGTTATATCCTAAGCACCTGGTATCTGGCATGCCCCAGGCGTTTGGAAATTATTGAGTGTATCAATGAATGTGAATTAAAGATATTTTCAGTTTTTTTAAAAGTGAACATGAAAAAGAAATTGAAAACTGAGAGACTGGGGCTGTTGGTTTGTCTTCTAGGACAGTTCAGCCACACATTTGTACTGATCCAGAAAGTCCCTGTTTCTTTTGGTTATTGTGTACTGAGTGACCAATCTGGTATAGGTTTTGTATCTTTGCTTTATATTTGAATCTTAAAGCTCATTTGCTTAATGCATGCTTTATGAACTAAATTAAATTTTTAGCACGCATGGAGTTGATTATAAACTCCCACAAAGCCTTAATTATAGAAGCATTTGTCTTTCAGTTGGCTATTTTTGGATGCCTTTGCCTGCTCTGTACAACACCACATCAGAAAGGAAAGACATAAAATTGTACACACACTCAAGGACTTGACTACAAAACAAGTGGCATGTTTATCAAAACTTGATAAACTTTTCAAGCTACTTTTATCATGAGTTTATAGCCAAAGCAAATTGCAAACAGGCTGAGCATGTTTTGGTAAGATATCTACTTGCTACCACTAAGAGGATATAAGCAAAATGAGTAATCTCTTGTCTTTTTTTGTCTCTCTCTACGCTTTAAAAAATGTGAAAAAGCTTAAATTACATTGACTGAGCAAACAGATCAAGCCAATGTAAGGCTTTTAGCACTACCACTCAATGAGGAAGAGCATATTTATTACTGCAGTTAAGCAGTGCCACTGATATTTCCATTTTTATCTTATTATTGTTACCATTATTGCTAAAGACGAAAAGGAAGCCAAGACTGGAATTTGAGAATGTGATCAGAAGTCGAGATTTTGTAAGACTCTTCTCGTTGCAGTTATTTCCCTTCTGCAGTTTCATTAGCACTGTTCTCATCACCCTTTAAGTTTCCATATTTGTCTAAACAGTAGAAAGAGCCGCCCTCCCAAAGAGTGGTGAACTTGGATCCTTCAAGATCAAAGAACACTGAAAGCTCAGCCCCTGTGTAGGAACAAAATGAGCAAGAGGCTGAGGCTAAAAGTGGTCTGTTACAGCTATTAAAAACTTTACAAGGACAAATCTCATCGTTGGTCATCTTTGTCTGTTTCCTTGGTAACTCCAAAACAACATTTGACTTTGAAACATAGACTATTCCCAGGACTTGGAGAAAGTTGTTCATGGCTACATTATTAACTGTAGAACCACCTTTGTTCTCCTGTTTTGTTTTGTTTTGTTTTGTTTTGTTTTGTTTTGAGACAGGGTCTCACTTTATAGTTCAGGCTGGCCCTCAGCTCACTATGTAGCCCAGGCAAGCCTCGAACTCAGCAAGCCTCCTGCTTCTGCCACCCAAGTGCTGGGATTCCAGGCGTGAGCCACCATGCCCGGCACTGTGGTATGTGGTATTGATTGCTGGTGAGCCTGAGTCACCATGCCCAGCATTGTATGTGGTTACTGAGATCAAACTCAGGACCTTGTGCTTGCGAGGCAGGCACTGGAACCACTGAGCTAAATCTCCGGCGACTGCTCTCCTGTTTTCTAAGTTAGGGCTACAATGAACACTTCTGTCCATCCTGGTCTCATGCTGGAGCTACAGTAACACAGTGGGACACAGTCTCAGAAATAGAGATCATAGGAGCATAACAGATGAAAAGTGAGTTTATGTATGTGCATCTACACATGTGTATTTAATATGCATATTTCAACCCAAGGAGAAATGACAGGTTATTTAATTCTGTATAATTCTTTATCAATACAAAAAATTGATAGAAATTAGGAAAGAAATTAGGTGCCCTCCTCACACCTGATACTAAAATAGAATCCAAATGAATTTGATACCGTCAGAATACTGGTAAAATTTCTAAGATTGCCTCAAGAGGGAAAAAGACTTTCTAAGCTTTATATAAAATGGGAGAATAATAGCACTGACATACAATTTTGTGATTCTGTGTATAGTAAATCATAGGTAAATTTAAAAAGGAAATGGCAAACTAGAAAAAAATACACATGTATGGCTAACAGTCAACATGCTACATCAGTAGCAAAACAGACTTCAGGTAATATAGGACATTTTAATAAAAACCCACTTTTCTACATCTTGATGATCTCCTTGAAAATCGAGAATAATGACAATCCATAAAAAGAGTTTGGAACTGGTCCTGGACTTAAAGTCCTCAATAACAATGATTTTATATATTACCATGTGTGGAAATAATAGTGTCTCTATATAAACCAAGCTCCCAGTTTACCCAGGACTGTCCAGTTTTGAAACTACAAGCACAAGATTCCGAGACACAACTCTGTCCTTGGCAAGCTGGGGTACATGGCCACTCCACTCAGCACACACAGAGCAAAGGATTTGGAAGAATATGCTCTAAGGCTTTGACAATACCTAACACTGGAAGAGAAAGTTGGACTCTTTTTATTTTCTATTATATGTTGAGTTGTATTTTCTATTTTTTCCACAAATGTATTGCTTATGTAAAGAAATAATCCATTTATTTCAACTGAACATTTTAAAGCAATTGCATAGAGCTGTAGCATATTGATATGTGTGGAAAGTTGTCTAAAACACAGGCTGAATATTAGCAATATTAGCAACTCATGAGAAAATCTTGTCCCAAGGTCTGTGAGTATGAATTTATCAACACCATCAAAAAGCTGTATGTGCCTACTTCCATGTCTTAGCAATTAGCACAAGAAATACAAAGTAACTGCTTTAATAAAAAACAAGCTATATCATATTACCAAGTAATATTTTAGTGCTTCTTTGCAAAATACAGATTATGGATTTCACCTATTTAATATAATGTGAAAGCTTCATTTCAAAGACTTTGACTTATATTTTCAAATCTTATCTACTGGGCTGCCAGTATTATGGGATTATATCATGAAATTGTCAACCTAAATGAAAGCTTGTGTGAATTTATACTTCAATTGAGGGTAAATTTTAAAATTTAATTTCCTTAAAATCTAAAATGTTCCAAGTCTAAAGACATACTTTGAACTCCGTGTGTATGTGAGTGTGCACGCATGTGTATGTCCAAGCACTTTGAGAGCACAAAAAGTTGTCTCAGTGTTCTCTCAGAGTTGAGGTCCACAAGAGCTGCACACTACAGGAAAGACAGATGTGACCCAGGAGGATGACAGCAGTGCAGGCAGCCACGTCTTGTGACCAGGAAAAGCTTTGCAATCCACACAGGTTCTGCACTGCCAGCAAGATGGGCTTGTATTTCCTTATTCTGCACTGGCAAGCTGTTAACGACTTCACTAGTGTTTCCAGTTACCGGACTTCTGAATGCTTCCACATGAGATTTAAAATGTCTGAGTTCTTTAGAGAAAAAAGATGTTTCTTGAACACTGACAGAATACAAGAGAGCTTCTCATATCCTAACTCTATTTCTTAGAGCTAAATTTAGCATGCGCGCGTGCATACACACACACACACACACACACACACACACACACACAGAACTGTGGGGTAGAACCTCATGAGGCCTGAGCTATAAGTTGGTACTACTGAGAAGTTCCGAGCCTCTGATTTAAACAACTTAGCTACATTATAAGAGCAAATGAGTAATGGAGGAAGCATTTAAAATCCTGTCTTTTGAATCTTGCAGCATGAACAGACATTTACACATTACCACTTCAGCTGCTCCTCCTCAGAAGGGTCTGCAGTTATCTCCACTGGCTTCATGATGAAGCCCAAATCGAGTATCTGGGATTGGATTACTGCTATATGAACTCCTCCCTGGTTTTGCCAGAGACAAATGATCTCTTTGCAGCAGTTGCAGCTAGTCAAAACAAATTGAGCTTTGGGCTTTATTGCTTTTGAAAACAAAACAAAAGCCAAGGAACACATAGAGAACACTTCTTTAGCATCACAAACACATCCCCTAGGTTGTCTTTCCTTCCTGCTATCTCATCCACCTGGACCCAGTCTCTATGCAAACTGAAGAAGATGCCACTAGGTAGATAGTTTTTGAAGAATTCTGATAACATTCATGGAAATCATTCTTATGATCTTTCTAGACACTATCTGAAGAATACATGGAATGTCACCCCAGTAGTGAAGCTGTGGCCTCATGGTACAACATCTCAACAGAGAAGAGGCCATACAAGTTCTTGAAGCAGCACAACAAGCAGAACTGTGTGAACAGGCAGTGGAAAGCCTAACACAGTAGCCTGAGCTTCTACACCCATGGTGGTGTGCAGGGACTTATGCTAACTCAGAAGACATATGAGGCAAAGAACATGGGCAGTTAACTTATGGTTCAAAAGACTGTCATCAAGTTGGGTATGATGGCGCACGCCTGTAATCCCCACACTTGGGGAGGCTGAGTCAGAAAGATCCCAGTATGAGCTCAGGCTGGGTAATTTAACAATTTGGCCACATTTTGTCTCAAAATGAAAACCAAAAGGTCTGCAGATGTAGCTCAGTGAAAGGACCTGGGTTCAATCCTTAGTACCATAAACAGACAGACAGACAGACAGACAGACAAAAGATCATCCACATAGCCCATTCACTTAGGGCCAACTTCCACCTCCTCAGATTCCCCAAGTTTTGGTAGTGACACCAATATTCTTTGGGGCTTTTGGACTCTTGGCTTTCCTTCCTTCTCTTTCTCCAGTCCATTGTGAAATCCTTGAAATTTCCTTTCTCCTAAATTAGGCAGCCCCGAAACCTAATTACTTCTTGTAAGGAGCTCTTCCTATATCATTCTTACCTCTTCCTATGCCATTTTACACCAGCCACCCTGTCCTCAGAAACTATCACCAGCTGTAGGGTGATTACATTGTATTATTTTCATCAAATCAAACTACTTAGGGGTCTTTACTTTTTACTCTTCCCCAACCATCAAACAACTTTTGTCTCCAATCCCCGGTAGCTGTGACTCTCCTGCCCATCCTGCCATGAATCATGCCATCCTGGCATCTGCCTGGAGCGACTGGATGGGGCAACAGCCCTGAGCTATGTCCTTGTGGGCCTCAGGCGCGTCAAGGCAGCACTGAGGAAAATCCTTATCCAACTCGGACTGTGAGCAGGAAGTGACCGCACCCACCAGAGCTGTTGAAAACGACTGCATGGAATTAATTGGATAATGTCCTCACTGCCTGTGGAGAATAACACATGCAAAAAGAACCCTAGCACACATAATCCAGGTAAGAAAAGCAGAACACCAAGAGAGATGCAATATTGACAGAAGAAGTAAATAACTGGCACTTTGCAGAACACATTGAAAAGAGTAAAACTTTCCCTAAAAATCTATTGATAAAGATTCATGACTTAAAGACTGTACTGGGAGCAATTATGAGCAAAAACTAGTTATTTTCTGTGCTTAGTTATTTGGGCTTTGAAGAGGGAGGAAGGAAAAACAAAGGATGTCACAATCCAGCTGGGGCAGAACAAAGTGCAGGGCCTGGACACAGAAGATTCCAGACCAGAGTCATGCACCCATTCTGGGGAAAACCATCACAGTTCTTGAGTGAGAAAGACAGAAGATGATTATCACAAGCCCCATCTGCTCCTCAAGCTCTGAGGAACTGGATAGCCTCTAGCAAATTGCCTACAGTTCTTATTTCAGAGTAAAAAGTCAGTCAACCTCAGTAAATCCCTTTGTCACATTTGTCATGCCTCCCCCTGCTGTGTGGGCTGGGTAGATCCTTCCTCAGTTCCTCATAATTCAACAAATACATTCTTGCTTAGATCACGGACATTCTTCTGGGCACCTCACATGCCTGTCTGTGTAAAGAGAGCCCCAGTGATGTATATTTGTATGCTTCTTAGTGTTACTTAGTGTTCCAAGTGAAAAACAATACCAGATACTGTGTGGAAAACAAGTACATACAGTACAGGATTGCCCTCGAAGAGCTAATAAAATGAAAGAAGCAAGACAAAATGTCATGAATTGAGTTACCATGCAGCAATTAGGAAATGATTTAATGTTGGTAAGTGCTTGGCAGATCAAAGGAAGGAAGCTCCTGGGACTAGGTCTTCTCTGGTTTCAGCCCTATGTGTGGGTAAGGGTGTTAATTTTTCTTACAGAGTCTTGCTGGATATTTTGAGTCTTGCTCCTCTACCTACTGAAAACATGGGATTTTTTGCTCTAGACCTGAGTTCTGATGCTAGATCCAAGGAGCATATGAAGGATGCTGGGGAGAAATGTTACATGACCACTGAAGACTCAAGAGGCAACATACTTTGGAAAAAATTGAATTAGACTCCTGTATGATGGAAAATCAGAAAGTGAATCCATTTCATCCTTTAGTCTAGGACTAGGAAAAAAAAGGAGATAAAAACAGAGAGGAAATTCAGGGGCAAAGGAGGTCAGCAGCTAGAAGCCAAGGAATAAGTGAAAGGTCTGACTAAGGCAAAGCTGAGGAAAGAACACAGGAACATTCTCCAAATAAAAGCAAACAATACTAATAGCTTTTAATAAAGAGAACTACACCCTCAGCTTTCATGGGCTGTGTCACAAAAGTGATGCACTAAATGCCAATGCCACTGCCACCTGCAATAAGGCTCTATTGCTCCATAAAACTTCTCGGGTGGAAGAGGCATTACCTGATCTACCTCTGTGGCAGACACATTTGCCTATAACTCTTCCAACACAGAATTCACAGTGAGGAAAGGAGTCTTGAACGTTGAGTAAGGATTCATAGGATGCTGAGGTATAATGGGTCCTGGATAGAGCATCTGTTGTTACCTTAGAGACTTAGAAATTGTGGCCTTCCAGCAGCTGGTGCAGGCAATATGTGCACTGTGTCTGGAGGCAAGCCCAGACTCAAATTTCTCAAGCCCCCGCCACACCAGGGCCCAGCACTAATCATTGAACTCCCTATATGTATATGGTGACAGCTCCTTTAATTCCGACCAGCTGTTAGAGTAACGCTGGTGCCAGGGATGGCAGGGAACCAGCAGAGTGGAACAGTGATTGATACCAAAAGGAGTGTTCTGGCCAAGGAACTATGGTGAGTCACTACAATTGAATTTTGTTGTGAATGCATGGCGCACTTGTCTCCGCTCAGGAAGAGGTGGTGCTCCGGAGTTACTATCTGAGCACCGACGGATGCAACCCACTTGGCTAACAAGCTGTGTGAAGCAGGCAGAACCCATAGAGCCAGACTTGGGAAGTAGAAAACAGTCTGCTCTTTTGTCTGACGATAGGTTTAGCTGTGGACCAACAGATCACCGGTGGATCAACAGATTCTCAGTCTGTGGAAAGCAGACCACTAGCTTCCTCTTGGGCCTGCTCTATCAGAATAGTGGAGGAACGTGGCTCATGGACACAAAAATAAGACCCTAATGGATTTCAGAGGTGTACACACACGTATATGCAATTTCTGCCTCAGGACAATGTCTTCCAACACTGAGATAAAAATGAAGGCTGATTTATGACCTTATGAAGTTGTGAAGTCAGGAACTATAATGTGGAAATGTTGGGGGAGTGAGGTAACTTGCCAGGGTGTTGTCCACCCAAATAGTCTGGGGTGTTTTACACTTAGGAAGCCTGTGAAAGCAGGGAGTTGTCTGCGGTACCTTTGCTGCTTGGATTGGTGGGAGGTAGATCTCCCTTCACCGAGAGGTGGAGAGTCAGTGGCTTCAGATCCTGGCTGCAGCTGCTTCTCCTGAGGAGACACAGGGGAAAGACAAATTTTAGCCTGTACGCTCACATATTTTCTAAAGAACTGATTATCTGAGAGAGCGAGAGAATGTTTAAGGCTACATAAAATATATAATTATTTAGAGATAACCTTGTTTTGGTCACTTAACCAAGACAGATATAGCTCTCACTCCTAAGCACAGACTCAAATTTACAATGATTTGACCTACAATTTTCAATTTCCCCACAATAAGAAGTAATATGCATGTTCAGTAGAAATGCTCCTGGAAATGTTGAGTTCTGGTCTTTTCCTGGGCCGGTGAGATCTGGCACAGTCCTCTCCTGTGGTCCTGGGTGGCGGAAGGGGTTGCAATCCCCAGTGAGCCTCACGATATGAGGGGAACAACCTGCTTGGGTTCTGTGTTTCCTGAATTTTGTGAGTTCTGTGATTTGCATTTCCACAGCCCCTCATGGCTACAAAATGCTTATCTGTGTACATGAGACAATCAATG